>JAFMPE010195591.1:1368-34782 GCA_024759925.1 Ficus religiosa | reverse complement strand
ACTCGGATGAGCGGAAACTTCTTGGTTCTTTTCACCAAAAAAAAAAAAAAAAAAAAAGAAGAAGAAGAAGAAGAAGAAGAAGAAGAAGAAGAAAGGAAGGAAGGAAAAAGGAAAAAAAAAAAAAAAAAGAGGGGGGGGGGGGGGGGTGTGGCAAAAAAAAAAGAAGAAGCGTTCTAACGTAAGATCACAAAGTGCAAAAATTTCCTCAAATCTTAACCTAACGTAAGATCATTATTTTCTTAGTGAAAAAATTTCCTCCTTTTTTTTTAAATAAAGAAAATGGACAAGTTACACTTTTCCCCTTTGAATTTTAGGTCTTATCACAAAATGTTCCATGATCTTCAATTTATAATATTCTTTTCCCCTAAACTCTAAAGTTTAAGAATTTCGCTACAGAATTAAATTTTTGACTAAAATAATGTACATTATACTTGTTGGAAGCATGCATTGCGGATATTAAATGAGAAACATATATGATTAAGTTAAAAGAGCAAAAATTGATGGCTGATTGTCATTTTCCCCCACAATTCTCTCTTATATATAACTTCGTAGTTTTATACTTAATAAGGATAACAGATACCCAAAATATTATCAATGTGTGCTATTTTATAATTTTTAATCTAATGCACCCAATCCATGCTTTCAACCAATTTTTTTTATGTTTTTCATCAAAAATTTAATTGATGGGGGAAAATTCGTAAACTTTTTCAATGTTCAGGGGAAACAAATATTACAAATTGAAATTCAGGGACATTTTATGACAATGTCTATAATTCGGGGGGAAAAGTATGATTTGTCTGAGAGAAATTGTGAAAACAACATATCAAATAAATATATTTATACCCTTTCAAATTATAAAAAAAAAATATCTACACTTTTTTTTTTTTTTGGTCTTGTTCTAATACTTGTCTAGATCTAGTGATGAAGTCAGAAAGTTTTATTAAGGGAGGCTAATTAATACATATATAAATTTCGAGTGATAAATTAGATTTTTCATTTTTTAGTGAGGGCTTTATGCAATTTTCTATATATATTTTCGTATATATACATAGATAAATAGGAGGAAAACAGAGGTTTGCTTCCCTACCAAGCCCCCCCTTTGCTTCCCTACGTCCCTGTCTAGATCTAATTAGAATTTAGAGGTGTAAAAACTTACGCTATTATAATTAGGAATGTAATACAGAGTTATGTTTTTTGAAGAGCAATCTTACAAATCCCCACCTACTCCTTTTTTTTTTTTTTTTAATCCTTTTCGGATCAAATAAAAAGAAAAATAAAGAAATAACAAGTAAGTATTAGAAGAATTTGATATGACGTGATCTCATACATAACTTAGTAGTAATACCGTACTTAATTTATATAATAATGTAGAGTTTGAATCCCTCACCCTCATAATTAAAAAGAAAGAGAGAGAGAGAGATAATTTGATCCTCTCAACAGCTTAAAGCCAAATTGGGCTTACAAAAGCTCAACGAAAAAATAAGTTAGAAAAAAAAGAACCCTTGTAACATGAAGTATTTTATATTTAATTTCCTCATAAGCAAAGGAAGATTAATGTTTTTTTAGACAAAATTATGGCATTAATACTTTAATAGACATGTTATGTTATTCTTTATATCTTCTTTAATACAGTCTTTGATTTTTGTCCAATCATATTTAGAGTAGCTACAATACTAATGTGCTAACGATAAATATTGATATTTGGATGAAAAGAGTGTTTTCAAATGTAATGCTATCTTTTATGTCAAATTTGTTATATGCTAAACTTTATAGCAAATTTACCATTTGGTATAGTCAATGTCAAATTTTACCTTTGATTTTTATCGGTGGTTGTCTCATATAATTATTATAATATTTTTACTTTTCATTTATTTAAATCTTAAAAGTTCACTTTTACAATTTATAAAACATGATAATAATGACAAAAAGTAAAAATAACATAAAGTATTAAAGCAAAGAGTAAGATAATACTATTTTTAATATTATTTTGTAATAAATATAATATTATCATATACAAATGCATTAGAGATGGTCTTATATGATTAGATACCAAAAAAATTGAAAGTATTATAATTGAGATAATAACTCAAAGATATGCTTTTTTTTTTTTTTTTTTTTAAGTGGCATCCTACAAATCTTTTTTTTTTTTTTTTTTTTATTCCTGGGGTAATATTGTAGAAGAAATTTCAGCACAAAAAAAAACCTGTATAGATTTGTGTATTGGGTAATCAAATAATTTCTCACGAGGAAAGTATTTACTAGATTCCGACTTTTTCACTCTCTACTTTTGGATTGATCTGTAGAAACATATACCATAAAGGGAAGAAGAAAAGCCCCCTGAAAGAAAACACCAACATATATTTATGACGGAATTACCCTCTTACTTGGGACTACCACAACATGGTGTAATTATTATAACTAATTGGTATCTATACTGTAAGACAAAGATCCTGTTTCCACCCACAAAAACAGAAAGGTCTAACTGTACTCACAACCAAAAAAAAACAGAGTAAAAGTGAAAACAATAAAGAAAGAAGAGCACAAAACAGAGGAAGGAGTGGCAGGCGAAAGCGACGGTCTCATGATTAGCCTTCTGCAACGGAGTCACCGTGTCCTGGGGAGACGGATATGCTGACTTGAGCCACGGGCACTTCCGACTCTACAATATGGGGAAACGGATGTGCATCTGTTTCTTCATGACTGGTAAAAGTGGAGCTTATGTGGAGATTCCAAACAGGTAAAGCTGAGAGGTTGACATATTTGAACCAGCCCAG
The DNA here is from genome assembly GCA_024759925.1 of Ficus religiosa. Classification (NCBI taxonomy): domain Eukaryota; kingdom Viridiplantae; phylum Streptophyta; class Magnoliopsida; order Rosales; family Moraceae; genus Ficus; species Ficus religiosa. Next base: position 32,008 of record JAFMPE010195591.1, on the reverse strand, counting down.
AAAGTGGTTCACTACCAGTGTAGCAGGATACATATACCAGAAGAGAGCCTGCGGAAACACAAGCGAACACACATGCGAAACGGCGATGTGAGGAGAGAAGTCGCCGAATCGGAAGCGAATGAGGGCTGAATTGGGCCAAGGACGAAAGAGGAGGATGAGAGTTATGGAAGTGGAAAAGAAGAAGAGAAGTTGGAGAACTTGGAAAGAGACCTTGGTCCAAGAGGTTTGGTTGGGATATTTCAACAGGCCGAAAGCGTCCCAGTCCCAGGGATGAGCTTCTGAGAAGGATTTGAGGAGGTTTATGAAGATCGGGATAACGAATCGAAGATCAAAGCCGCCTCTCTTTTTCTAAGATTGAGTGTCTGCAAAGTAGAGAGAAGAGAAGATAAAGAGAGTAGACAAAGAAATGTAAACTGCGTTTTGTTTGTTTTGGAAAGGCCAGTGAGACGGGTTTTTATAGTGGCAGAAAAGATTAACGGGGTGTTTGGTGAATAAATTTAGTTTAAGATTTTTAAGTGTCAATAGTAATTTTTGTTGACTTTTCAGAAAAAACAAAAAAAAATTTTCATAAAAGAGAAAAAATTTTTTCAAAAAAAGACAAAAATCATGATAAAAAAATACAGTTTAATTTAAAATAAGATATAAAAACAAACAAACCCTAATAATAATTAACCCACTCATTTTCTAGTTTTGCAGTTTGTTTGTTCGTTGTTTGAAAAAAGCAATGGAAGCGTGGGAAGATGCGCGGTGGGATCCCAAAGTGACGCCGAACGCCTCAGGATAGCCAAATATGGGATTAAACGTACAAAATGCTTTAATCTAAAGAAAAAAAGGATACGTGTGAACCGTGGGGTCAGTAAAATGACGACGTTTAATATTACAGGATTAGAGGACACGTGGTCATCCCAAAGACAAAAAATTCAACCACAGCTACTTTTTTTTTTTTTTTTTTTTTTTAAGAAAAGAACCACAGCTACTTTAGTACGCTTCTTTATCAAAAATAAAAAATAAAAAGACAATCAAAATACAAAATTCCAACACTCTAACACACGTTGGGGTGGCAATGTCAAATCAAACTTTGTGGATTAAATTACACTTAAAATGCTCATCCCATAGACAAAAAAGTTCAACTACAACTACTTTAATACACATCTTTGTCAAAATAAAAAATAATAATACTTCAAAACCTAGTGATAATTTTTATTAACTAAAAAAAATGGGACAAAAACTCACATGAGAAATTTAAGTTTGAAATTGAGAGTCAAACGGACCCTTGGTTTTTATATATTTTTCGGAAATTTAATTTTTACAGAGGAAATAAAAGTTCGAGCATTTTTTTTTTTTTTTTTACTGTGGAGATACAAAAGTTGAGTTGAGCAGTTTTTGTTTGATTGTGGAGATATAAAATCGGTTGAGTTGAGCAATTTTTTTCAATGCGAAAATATAAAAGTTGAGTTAGAGCAATTTTTGTTTGATTGTGGAGATATAAAATCAGTTGAGTTGAGCAATTTTTTTTTTAATGTGAAAATATAGAAGCTGAGTTGAGCAATTTTTGTTTCATTGTGGAGATATGAAAGTTGAGTTGAGCAGGTTTTGTTTGATTGTGGAGATATAAAATCAGTTGTGTTGAGCAATTTTTGTTTGATTGTGGAGTTATAGCCCAGCAATTTTTGGTTGATTGTGGAGATAAAAAATTTGAGCCGAGCAATTTTTGTTTGATTGTGGAGATATAAAATCAGTTGAGTTGAGCAATTTTTGTTCGACTGCGGAGGCATAAAAGTCGAACCTAGTTCCTTGGCCAATGTTGGAAATTTGTTTTCTGGTTGCTTCGGATTCCCCACAGGCAGGGGGTCTTCACCCGTCCCCCAACATTTATATTTTAAAATTTTAGAAAATTTTCTCTTAGTTGCTCCTGTTAAGGGTAAAGAATTTCTCATCGTAAAAATATAACAACAACAATAGATATATAAGGATATTAAACTAATCTACTTAACATGTTGATCTTTTAATATAAAAATTCAATCTCTTAACGGTCTTAAATTTTACATGGTATCAGAACCCAATAAACTCAAACAAACGGCTCGATCCATCCGATCCAGTATTAATTACTCCAAAAAAGCACCATCTTACAAGGAAGGTATTATGAGTAAAAAGAAACTTGTGTCTTACATCGTAAAAGTACAATAAAAATATTGTAATTACATTTGTACCTACCAAATTTATAAACACCCCCAATAAATTATACTTTTTTAATGAAGATTTAAAAAAACTATCCTTTTATAGAATTTTTTTTTTCAAAATATCTAATTTAACCTTCTTACACATCCACACTGTGATACTGATTTGATTGATTATAAACAAAAAAAAAATCTACAATAAATCTAATTAAGAAAAAAAAAAACTTTTCCTGTTTTAGTTTTAATTTTTATTTTTATTTTAAATAAGTCATATACACCTACATTTTTTAAACGAAACACTATACAAGTCATAAGTCTATATCTTCTTCAATCTTCTTCAGCTTCCTAATATTTCTTTGAGTGGTTATATGTACGCCTACAATAATATATAAATACCCCCATCTAATAAATGTTTCTTAATATAAAGATAATAAACCTATCCTTTTATAGATACTTTTTATATAATATTATATTTAACCATCTCATATACCCACTCCTATTTTAATTTTAATTTGTTTTATTAAAAAATAAATTTACAAATCTAAATAAGGAAAAAAAAAAAAACCTTTTCATCCTTAAAAAGAAAACATAAAATATCTTTTAAAAAAAGAGAAAACAATAAAAATTCTTTTGTGGCAACGTCACTTCCAACCAAATAACTTAAAATTTAATTACTAAAATCAAAGTTGTTATGAAAAAAAAAAAAAAAAAAACTTTCTGAATAACAATTTTAAGGCAAGAAAAAAAACTCAAGGACTGTCTAAATGAAAAAAAAAATAAATAAAAAAATGAAGGATTGTCATCCTGCATCTAAACAAAAAAAAAAAAAAATGTACATATAGAATCGCATAAATGAACATAGCAAGAAAAAATAAATAAATAAGAAAAATTGCATAAAAAAACTACAAAAAATCATTTTCAAATACTGAAAGCAAAGAAAAATAATGCATAAACTAATTAGTCAAAATTAAAAATACATACTTCATAGTTATTGGCTCATCAAGAGAAATGCTTTCTTTTATTTTTGTTTCACTTGAATCCTGCATTATCGAAAATTTTCATGTAATTATAAAGATTTCTTAACAAAAAATAATTGATGAAGAACAATTTAGAGTTTATTAAATGAAATTAATATTAATTAAATTTGTAGAATTGTTTTTTGGTTTCTTTAAAAAATATTATTTTTAATTATAGTTAATGTGGTGTATGTTTTTTTAAATATTTTATAAAAAAGAATATTTATATTTATAGGTATATATGTGGGGTATGAGTATTTTTAATGGGTTTTAAGATAATTTTATTTTAAGGTAAAAGTGCCTTTCCCCACCCCTTTCTTAAATTATCTACCAATTAAAATTTAAAAGTTCATTACTACTTCTTACACCCTTGTTATTATTCCATAAGAATCCCTACAACTTAATTCTACTCTTTACACTTTAATACTTACCAATCAATAAATAACCACCTATTTTTTAAAACAATCACTTTTTCTTATCATTTATTGTTTTTTTTCCCCTTCCTCTTATTCTTCTTCTTCTTCTTCTTCTTCTTCTTCTTCTTCTTCTTCTTCTTCTTCTCCTTCTTCTTCTTCTTCTTCTTCTCTCTCTCTCTCTAATCCAATTATTATTATCTTTTAGATATCCGGACTTTAATATCTTGTTTTAAAACAAAAATTAAAATCTTGATTTTTGTTGTGAAGGCTGAAAAAAATCTTGATTTATCTTCGGAAGATAAATTAAAAGTAACAAATTTATTTGTTTTATCTTAAAAAGTTAATGGATTCACTGCAAATTAATCATCTTACTTTGATACATTGAATAACAAATTGAATCATCAAAGATTTATATCATATCTTGTAATTTTTTTCCATACATTAACTATTTTTTGTAACAACTATTCTCACAAGAAAATTACGAATAATAACTTACAATTTAAATATTTTTTAATTTTATTATCATACAAAAAATCTACGACTTTATATACATATGTGTGTGTTTACATATATATATAAATCTACGAGGTTCAGAAAAACATGACTCCATAAAAGAATAAATATAAAATCACAACTTTATTAGTTTCATTAAATCTTATTTAAAAAAAATCTTTGAATTTCTTTTTTAAAAAAAGAAGAAGTCAGAAAAGAAGAAAAACAGTAAATAATTAAATATGATTGTTTAAAAAAGGATACGTTGGTTGGTGGATGCAAAAAAGATTGATAAATAGAATTTGTACATAGAGATTATTGTGGAATAATAAGAGGAGTAAAACAAGTAATAGTAGATATTTGAATTTTAATTGATGGATAATTTAAGAAAATGGATGGCGAAAATAAACTGAGTGATGTCAATAAACATTCCCTTATTAATATTGTGGGTAAAAATAAAATCTTCTTTTCGGAGGTTGAGATGACTGAGGGGTGTCAATAAACATCATCTTATTAATATTACGGGTGCAAATAAAATCTCTTGTCTCTCTCTGTTTTTTTTTTTTTAAGAGATTCTTCAGGGTGTTTTAGTTTAGATGATTGGATCTTAATTTTACATTAAAAAAATGCTGAAGACGGTCGCTGTTGCATATACGATAAGGTCGCTGTTAGGCAAAAAGTATGTGCTATTTTGTTTCTTATCCCAAAAAAAAAAAAGGTACGTGCTATTTTGAAATATTACTAGCTGGAAACACTTGCTATTATGTCCAATGACGTGAATTGTCGAGAAACTATTCCATATTTGCATGCTGACCGAATTTTGAGGAGAAAATTACCCAATAGGACACTTATTTTTTTTTTTAATTATAGGCAATTAATTAGGTAGATGAACTGAACTGAATTTATCTTACTCCATTGATTCAAATCAATTTTTTATATATTGGTTCAGTTAAATAACATGGATCCGTTTCGTTTAACTCACATAATCAATCCTCAATAATCATTTTATTGAGGCAAGGCCGAGCGCCTGAGATTGAGCCAACTCAGAAAGCGGCTCGGTATCAGTACAGCCGGATATGCATAAAAGAAAAGAGACGGAGGAAAGATGAGAGAACCCTGAAGTAGAACAAAGAGTTGAGGCGAGAAGTAGCCAAACTGGAGGCAAATGTGGGGCGTGTTATTGGGCGGAGGACAAGTGTGGGACATATTCACGGATGTGAGAGACAAGAGGAAAAGCAGTAAAACTTGGAAGCAGGTGGTCCAGTTAGGGGCAATGTTGAGAGAATCAGAATCCCAATTGCAATTTGCCAAAGACATTAACGTACATGATGTTGTACTTGCAGTACCTTCTGATTGGTAATAATTGCGGGCGTTTGTGATGATGGGGTCCAAGTATATTGGGTCATAGTGGGCCAGGTTTCTCATCAAGTACGAGAACGGAAACATGGTTACACCTACAGACCTACTAGTATACAGATTTCTTTTTTTTTTTTAAATGAACTGCATGCTCGAGCCCGACTTGAGATGGCCACGAAGCAAGAGAATGAAAAGACAGAGATTTGTGGTCGCTAAAGTTCGAGAATCCCATATTTATAGCCCCTCCCGACAAGATTCCTACCGCAGTGTTAAGGGGTGGAATATTATTAGCTTTCTTTTTATTTATTTATTTATTATTTTTTTTTTTTCTGGCTCGGAGAGTAGCTTTCATTTTTTAATAACAATAGTTGAAGGTCTGTCGTCTCCTCTGTTACGCTAGGTGGGCCCCAAATGTGAAATTACGTTCCCGGATTTACGCGTTGGAAAAATGTTTTTCTAGAACAAGGAAATATTTTGAGTTCAGTCAAAAAGAACGGGAAATTGAACTCTCTACGGTAATTTATTGGTCAGGGAAACTGCACTATCTAGTATATTTTTTTTGGTCATGATCAAGTTTATAGCAGCTGAATAAGATTATGGTTCCCTATCGGGAGTTTGGGAAGCTGAGTTTGTTAGTAAAAAATTGACTGCTTTGGTTCAACATTTTCATTCCTTCGAATTTAGTTGGATTCGTAGGACAGGTAATGTTGTCGCCCATAAGCTTTGTAAATGGTATTTGGTCGCTTCCCCGGGGAGGTTTTCTCCATCCTTGCTTCCTTGTACTCCTGCTTTTGTTAAAGCTCCTTCGATTTTTTTTTTTTTTTTTTTTTTTTTTGGGTGCCCCAGTTCTTGGGAGCCTGGTAATGATATCTTATTTAACAAAAAGAGACAGAGAGAGAGAGAGAGAGAGAAAAAAATAAAATCATTTAATTGAAGAAAAATCTATCAAAAGTTTAAATAGTGGCCTTTTTAAATATGATTGAGATTACTTTTTTTTTTAATGCGTTTGGAGCGAAAAAGAAGAAAAAAATCCCATCTATATACCCTATTAAAATCTACCTTGGACATTGAGGTTTTGTAAGATTTATTATACTTGGTGAGAAATTTATCACTAACTACATCAACTATCAACTTTAACATGAAAAATAACACTACATTGGAGGGTGCTTTTCCCAACTGAGTATCAAATTTTGGGATTAATTGCACCAAATTACAGATGCTATGAGGAATTAGACTTTAGGATTTGGAATTAGAATTAGAGTTGTTTTAAGACTTGCCTCTGATTAATAGGATACTTATACATGTTTATTTTATGTTCAAAGAATGTTATATTAATAAATAATAATATTGGATTTTCCTCCTCTTGAATTCTAGTTCTTCTCTTGAATTTTTGATTTCTATTTTTAGATATATTTCTCTTCTTTATTATGTCTCTCCTATTTCTTCTTGATTTTGTCTCTTTTATCATTGTTCCCACGGGCGAAGCCACAAACATGTGAGCCCTGTTGGGCATATTGTTTTGAATTGAAAATTTTAGATTTGAAAATGAATGGAATTTAGGATAAAGAAAAATAAGTATAGCGTAGATTTAAAAAAAAAAAATAGTGGATTTGGATTTGAAATGAATTAATTTTTTTAAATTCAAAATGGTGTGCCAAACACACACTGATTGAAGACACATGCCCCCACTCATATTTTTGAAAATTTTGATTTTATTTACAATTTTTAAAAAAATTTATGTTATGCCCCCACTAGTTTCGGCTATGTTCCCATTTTATAAGAAAAATTATGATAATGTCCTCACTTGAAATTTAGAGAGTTGGATGACTTTTTAAAATTTTAAAATTTTTCTTGATTTTTTAGAGGAAAAAAAAAACTGAAATGAAATTTTTGGATTCAAAATTGAAAACCAAACAAAGGTCTAAAATATATAATTAGATCTTTATATATAATTAAATTATTATTATTATTTTTTATGCATTAAACACCTAGTGCAAAATTATTCTAGAACAGGTCATAACCTTTCTAGATGCAGCCCAACAGTCGAAATTAGTTTATTGATTTTTGTTTTGGCAAAGAGTGGTTTCTGCAATCGGCACTACACCGCAATCAATGTGTTCTGATTAGGGGTGGCAATATGGTGACTTTCGCCGACGTGAACGTGTTCCACGTCCAAGTTTTGTGATCTGAGAGATTTGGATATTTCACTTCAAAAGTTTCCTCCTGAAAACACCTTTTATCTCCATGGTTCGTGGGCTTCACGTGCAAAGATTTATTTGTAAAATCACCTTTAGAATTTTTTGTTGGAATGTTATAATTCAAGAAAAAAAAAAGTGTTTATTTTTATTTTTTGAAGGGAAAAGGTACTTATTTTTTTACCAAAGAGAATCAAAAAAGTATTAATCAATTTTTTTTTTTTTTTTAATAAATGGGAAAGAATCTATCTTTAAAATGGTAATACACGCAAACTTCCAACACGCGATGACTTTCTTGGATAAGGCCACGTACGACGGAGCCGGTGTGAAGTTGGTGTATGCGATGCCGAGTAGCAACTCTACCATAGTTATTTTGCATAAAACAAACTTGATTCTCAGTAGCGAAAAAACATATACAATAAAATAAGAAATATCTTCAATCATTCTTTACAATTATTCCAAAACTACACAACTAATTAATTTCGTTAAAATATAACATTCTTCTTCTTCTTTTTTTTTTTTTTTTGAAGGAATATAATGTAGCATTTTACCAAAAAAGAAAAAAAAAAGTTAAAAACAAAGTTAAAATATAAAAACAAAATGTTATAAACATAGCAAATTCAAATTTTAAAAAGAGAAAAATTAAGAGTACTTCATAAAGGGTACATGTATGAAAATGGCATAGCAAATTCAAAAAATTTTCTATGTTATGAACATAGAAAAAATTACTCGATCCCATCCCATATGTGAAAATGGTAAATGTCCACGTATGACAGCGAAATAAAAAGAAACAAAAAACAATTATCAAGCAAACCTTCTAAATTCTAATATGTCAAGTTGATAATGGGACAACCTGCATGCAGTAAAATTCTTTAATTTTTATAGTTTCTATTAATGAGTTGGGTAAACAGCATTACTTCTGTCCTTATGAGTAATTTTATTAGTGGATAACTAAGCAATAACAAAATTTATTGGGAGTAAACTAAGATTTATATATATATATATGTGTGTGTGTGTGTGTGTGTGTGTGAAAAGAAAGTAATTATTACATTCGGTGTTGTTTATGTTTAAACACTAGTCCCCACTCCCAAGAATGCAAATACATGTTTTTCTTTCCTTCCATTTCCAAACAACAAAAAACCACGACGTTGTTTACATTTACTATCTACTATCATTCATAATATCTGTCATTAGAGCAAATTGTACTTTAAAGTTTCTCTCCCCCCCCCCCCCCCCCCCCCCCCCCACAAAAAAAAAAAAAAGAAAGCATTCAAAATTGTAGGTTTGTGGTTTTTACAACGTTAAATTATAATTGTGTTCTTGATGCATTAATATATAAGTTTCTTTCTCTCTTTTTTTTTTTTTGGGTCCCTTTTCCATAGAGCTAGCAACCTGTTTTGTAAGAATTATTTAGAAGACAACATTAATTTTTTTTTTTTAAATTTTCATGGAATTGAAAAATATAGTTTAATTCTATATCTTCGAAAATACTAATGTTAATTTGGATAACATTACAAGCAAACAAACTAGAAATTGTAAGGAAATAATATTAAGAAATGAAAAGAAACATAATTTTTATTTATAAAATAGAAACTTTATTTTAACCTAATATGAGGGTGTGTTTAAAAAATTAATTTTTTAATTTAATTTTACTTAGATGGTATAAACAAAGAATCTTTTTCTAATAAGTATAGGATTCAATGATTCATTGAGGGTTTTTATTTTTATTTTTAATTTTTATATAGAAAACCAATTCGACTCCTCATCTCGCTAGAACGTAGACGTTAGGTTTTATTTTATGTCTTAAAACTAAAAAAGTTCGTTGATCTCTAATTTAGATACCACAATGTTAGAGAAGTTCATAAATAGAGAGAACAATTACTCAAGTTTTAATCAAAAGTCTTGTTGTAATTTGTATCATAATTCTCTAACAAATCGAGAGGACAATTATTCAAGTTTTAATCGAGAGTCTTGTCTTGTTGTAATTTGTATCATAGTGATATCAGCAAAGCAAACCAAAAAAGAGTAGTAAAGTAAAAGTTGTACGATACCAAGAGATTAGAGAGAAATAAAGTAGTAAAGAAAGGAAAGAAAAGGGGGAGGAAGAGAGACAATTTGTGAATATTGTGATCTATAAGTCAAACAAAAAGATTAATGAAAAAAAGAAATCCGAGGAGAATGCTTTATGTCAATCTCCTACACGAATTATACTATCGGACGGCTGCCGGATGAGAGAGTAATCTGAAAAAATATATTAATAGTATATCACAATACAATATAATGTGCTTTTGATTCTATTCTAATATAAATATTTAAATAGTATTACAACAACTTATTTTATTATTTATTCATTTATTTGTATTTGATTTTATTTATAACGACCCATATTTCATGTGGTTAATTAAAAAATAATTCAGATTATTATAACCATTAAAATTCAGATGCTTTAAAGTTAATTTTGGTTTTGATAAATTAAATTCCAAGACAATTTTTTTCTTATTTGTTTTATATTTTCACATGCATTTTATATCATGATTTGAAATTCATACAGAGATTAGTTTTGAATTGAATCTCATTTTAAAAATAAGATTGAAAAAAAAAATTTTCAAAAATTAATCTTTCACTTATTTTCATTTCAAACTTATTTTACATCATAACATTTTATACTCAAAATTATCTTCTCTCCTTTTAGTTTCAAAATTTCATAACAAAGCTAACGAAAAATATAGAAATCATACACTTAACGTACGTTTAGTTTGATGGTTGGAGTTAAAATTTTTAAATTAGAGTTGATTGATTTTTTAAATACTAATTACAATTTTTATTAACTTTTTAAATGAAAGATAAAAACTGAGATAAAAAATTTAAGTTTATTTTTAACTTAAAAAGTTTATGATAAAAACTGAGATAAAAAGTTTATTTTTGTATTAAAAAAAATATCTTCTCTGCTTTTAGTTTCAAAATTTCATAACCTAAGTAACGAAAATTGATTTCAACAAGACAAAAAGGAGTTACATCAAATATTGTATGTCATAAAGCATAAAAAAGGGAAGCCAGAATATCCTAAGATACTGCGCTTTCATTAAAAAAGGAAAAAGAGTTGATTGTAAAAAAAGAAAAAAGAAAAAAAAAAAAAAAAAGGCAATCTTTGGTGTTGGCTATTTCGGACAGTGACGCTTTACGGCCTAGTCTTTTTGTTTTGTTAAGGTTGTCGGCAATTTTTTGGCGGGGCAAGTCAGACGGATTGGGTTGCGTCGTTTAAAAACACGTTTATTTTGTGGAAACTGTCAAAAGTTTTTTTTTTTTTTTTTTTTTTTTTCTTTTTTTCTTTTTTTTACAACCGAAAAAAGAAACCAAACAAAGGGTGCCCAAACAGTCATCTCACGTGCCGGGAGTAATTTTTAGTGGGTATATACAATGTCAAAAGTAAGTTATTTCTATCTCTCTTTAACTCTCTCTTTCCCTCTCTTTAGCTGGTTGTACCACGTTCTTCTACAAGTTGTATCAATCTCTTGCACAGTTTATATTACCGGATGGCCATTCTGTCGAATGAGAGAGTATTACAAAAAAAAATATATTTATGATAAATTATATAACAATACAATATAACATAATGTGTTTTTTATTCTATTTTAATATAAATATTTAAATATTACACTAACTTATTTTATACACTCACTCACTCTTTCTCTCTCTCTCTCTCTTTTTTCTTTTTTCTTTTCCCAAACTCATTTTAGTTGTTTCAGATTGTCATTTAGTGTCAATTTTCAACTGATGTCATGCATAAATTGCTTTTCTTTTTTAAAACTTTGTTGTTTTTAAAGCTTTTCGTAGGTTGATGTCGTTAGTGAGTATTGTCGTTTTCCGAATGCTTGACGTTTTTAGTTGATGCAAGAGTACTTGATGTCGTTTTTCAAATGCGGTTGACATTGTTGAAAGCTTAATTTCGCTACTTGTAGTCCCTTGCTCTTATTAGCATTCGCACTTTTGGTTGAATTGCAAAAATTAACAAAGGAGATATGAGCTGTATTATTTGAAATGTGTAAGAAAAAAAATATGTAATGCGATTAAATCTAAGCCATTGTAATTAAAATAGAACGTGAGTCAATAATTTTGAACCATTAGAAAACTTGAAATGGGTGATTGAAGTACAAAACTCATTCACACTTCTATAATAAGTTACACATTATAGATATAGATGTAACCAAAAAAATAATAACAAAATGGATAATCTTTGGAAAAAAAAAAAAGCATAAAGGGTTTGATATAAAGTATGGTCTAAGGTTTCGAGCAAAAAAAAGTATGTTCTAAGGTTTTGATGCAATTACGGATTTGGAGATTTGTCTTAATAAAGACACATACAAGGATAAAGTTTTTAAATTAAAACAATATCTTTACATGAATAAAAAGCTTAATATTTTCTACTTTCTACAAATTTTATGTTTTTTTTTTTTCACGTGTACTAACATATAATAATCATTATTTATGTTGTTCCAAGCATAGACCAATAGCAATATCATACTTGATTTTATCAAAAGATACAGAATTTGAATCATCCACACTCTAAGTTTAAAAATATATATATATATAGTTACTTATTGTTTTTTATATTTTGAAAACATTGTAAAATTTGCTCTTGGACTTTTCTCAAATGTTAGTCTTATAATACAAAACAAAAGTTTTTGACTCATGATCTATTGTAGGTTCTTTGTAAATTTTTAACTAAAAATTAAGTTTCACTTCTATTTATTTTACACCATCATTTTTCCCTCTAAAGGTGAATCTTTTTGTCAATAAATAAAAAATTACATGCATCGATATTCTAATTTTGATAATTTTAAACTTAATATATCTCTTAAAAATTACAAACAAAAGTTGTAATAAAAAGTTAGAAAGAAAAGTAGATAAAGAAAATTGGGGGGGAAAAAAGAATCAAAGGTTTGTTATGGCATAAAGATACAAAAATAATCTAATGTTACTTGGGGACAAACTAAAATCATTTTAAAAATAGTTCCTGGTGTTTTCCAATACATTTCGTTTCTTCTATTTTACATTTTAATAACTGTCGTCTGATGCATCTCCGTTTTTCCAGGAGGGGTGTTAGCTTATCGCTCATGGTCATTTATTAATTTGCTGTCATCTTCAAAGTCCCTGTCGTTTTCGTTAAATTTGTTGGTTCTAAAGTTTGTGTCATTTATAGATTAGTCAATTTGTGCTTTTGATTGTTGTACTTTTTTCCCCCCTTAAACGAATTGTTTTTTAATGTAGTCTTTTCTTAAGCTTTTGTTGTTTTAGAACTTCTTATCGTTTCTAATTCAATTTGTCGTCATTTTAAATCTATCATTCCTTTTGACTTTGCAGTGATTTGCAAGCATTGTCGTTTATTTGATCTAATGATTGTCGTTTTACTAAACTGATGTGTTACACATGGTTGTAACTTGTATTGTCACCTATTTAAGTAGTCCTCTTTTCAAAAGCTCATGTCGTATTCCAACTCATTGTCGTTTTTTTGTTAACCTCGTCGTTTTTGTTAAGATTGTGTACTCGGTTTATACATTGTGGTGTATTTGCGCTGATGGGACCTTGATCCGATCATGAAATACAAACTCAGCTTAAATGGCTTGTGAAATCATGTTTTTGCAATTCAGTACTGAAGGGGAAAAAAAATCCGAAGTAAAAAAAAAAAAATAATAAATTCTCGTACAATTTCAACAGATATCAAAAGTTTCATATTTTCATCCTATCCAGTTACTTCATGTGCCCCCATAGTACAATAAGTCAAATCTGGTCGTATGGTGCAATACTTTTCAAATTTTAGTTGACGGTCAAAAAATAAATCAAATAAAATCACATGTTGATTATTGGGTCATGCACCACTATAGGCGATCCAAAAAATTCAACAGAGTTCGAATCCCTCATCCCTATTTTTTTTTTTTTTTAAATGAAGATAAAAGCAGATACAACTAATGGTATCCCTTGACAGAGGCAGATCAAAGCACCATAATCTCGTCATTAGATTCCGCATGGTAGTCGCCATCTTCAGGGGAAATGTTATCTTTACTGACTCGAGGCAGGGGAACTTGAGCCTCTATATCTATGTCTGCTCACAGTTGATGGTGATAGTAACGAGTAAAAGTGGAATTTATGTGGAGGTTCCACACAGGTAAAGCTGTAAGCTTGTGGTTGATCCAACCCAAAAAGCGCCTAAGCAAGAAGATTATTGAAGAAAAGCAAAAGGCAGAGGTTAAGATAGCAGGATAAGCGCCAGAAAAGGGCCAAGGGAAGGAGGAGAGAGGCGACAAGTGAAACACTACTACTGGTACTTCTCATCTTAAAAACCAAGAGCAGAAAGAGAAGAGAATAAAATAGAGGTCTCTTGTCTACAAGGGCCTGAGAAGGAAAGAAACATAACGTATTTATAACGCGGAGAAGAGACAATCGAAGAGGGACATAGAGATTTTGCCATATGTTGGATATTTTGTCCATGGCGGAGGGCGAAATGCTTGTGAAAGGCCGTTAAAGCCAAATTTAAAGGATGTTTTGACCAGTCAATTCCATATCAAAATCTAACAATTTTTCATGTATTTATTTTTTTTGTTTTATTGTAATTTTAATCAAATCTAATGTTTAGAGACGTAACCCGTCGATGATAATATCCTATTGTAAAAACTCCTTGAATTTTTGCATTTTTGCAAATGTTGCTGCTGGAACTTTGACAATTATTGGAGTGTAGATGGGTGATGTAGTAAAAAAGCTCTACGAATTTTTTCGCGAAAGATTGTTGCTGGAGATACGACAACGATGGGTGGAAATGGGAAAATAATTGTTGTTGACTTTATCCTTGCAATTTAAAAAAGCACAAAACTAGTCCTCATCCTATTATTATTGCAATTTTTATTTTTTCATCATCAAAACGACACTTTTTTTAACGACGTCAAATTATCAAGGACACAATTTGGTATAGATTTTGATGGGGCTCTTTTGTGGTGGCATTGCTGACGTGGAAGGTAGGTGTTCATGGCCTCCTTCAGTTGGTCCAACTGGCGTCTAGTTGCTGTCGAGGGAATGTGCTGCCGGAGGTACCGCAAGCTACCTCAGGAAGTCGAACACCTGAACAACTGCTAGGTGTGTTCATATGCATGAGTTTGGTCTTGATTGTTGCTTATAACCTGATCAATATGCAAGGTTGTGAAGAATTGGTGCATGATGTGCTCGATATTTATATTTTCCCGGTGCGAGGTTTTGATCTTGTTACAAATATTAGACATCGCTTTGGCTTTCTTGCCCGTCTAAAAATCTACCCCACGGATTATTCACAAGTAGAAGGCATTTTCAATTGTCTTGGCTTAGAGCCCAAGTAATAAATACTTATGATTTGAATTTTCTTGGACTTTGCACTCAAAATACTTCTTGTTTCTCAAAATGGTATAGAATAAAATTGGCACAAATTGTGATTAAATATCTCACCATCCTTCTCTACTTTTGGATTGATTCTATAGAAACATACAGCAAAAAGGAAAAAGAAAGTCCCGCAAAAGAAAACACCAACATATATTTATGACTTGTCCACACTGCAAGTCGACGGAATTACATCACACGTTTCTATAGTATAATACAAAGACCCGATCTCCGCCAGCAAAAACATGAGTTATAACTGTTCTCATAACCAAAAAAAAAAAAAAAAAATATATATATATATATATAGTGAAAACAATATAGAAAGAAGAGCACAAAACAGGGCAAGGAGTTGCAGGTGCAACCAACGGTCTCATGATCAGCCTTCCCCAAGCGAGTCACCGTCTTCTGGGGAAACGGCTATGCTGACTTGGGCCACAGGCACTTCCGATTCAACGTTATGTGTGTTTGTTTCTTCTTGACGGATAAGAGTGGAGTGTATGTGGAGATTCCAAATTGGTAAAGCTGAGAGCTTGACATTGAACCAGCCCAGATCGTGGTTTACTATCAGCATAGCTGGGTACAAAATCCAGAAGAAAGCCTGCAGAAATACTAGCGAACATGCAAGCGAAATGGCTAGGTGAGGAGAGAAGTTGCCGTATCCGAAGCGAATGAGGGCTGTGTTGGGTGAAGGATGATTGGGGGACAGAGATATGGAAGTGAAGGAAAAGAAGAGAAGCAGGAAAACGTGGAAAGAGACCTAGATTCGTTATTCTTATCTTAAAGTTTAAGAGAGAGAGAGAGAGAGAGAGAGAGAGAGATTTGGTTCAACAAAGGAGACGGGGAAAGAGAGAGAGAGAGAGAGAGAACACCAACAAAAATATAGTTGACAAGTATATTCACACAAGCCGAAAGGGAATTACATCACGTCCAACTTTTTAAGCTTAGAATGACTCTTTTACTACAACACAACAATGGGCGAAACCATAACATTTTTTTGAAGGGTGGGGGAAAAAAAAAGAGTACCATAACATGTTGTAAAGGCCAAAGCTAAAAACAGAGCTAAGCAACGGCTTCCCTTGACAGTGGCGTGGTCAAAGCACCATAATTCCATCAAGGTTCTGCAAGGGAGTCTCCGTGTTCAGGGGACACGTGATCTACACCCACTTGGGGCAGAGAAGCTTGAAGCTCTATATCTATGTCCGCTTCTACTTGATGGTGATCATGTTCATGAGTAAGTGGAACTTATGTGGAGGTTCCACACTGGTAAACCTGTGAGATTCTTCTTGATCCAATTCAAAGCGCGCCTAAGCTGCAACAAGAGTAATGAAGAAAAGCAGGGGGCAAAGATTAGGATAGCGGGACATGCAAACCAGAAAAGGGCAATGGAAAGGACGAGAGAGGCGACAAGCAAAACAGTAAGGTGAGGCGAGAAGTTACCGAACTGGACGTGGATGAGGGCGGCGTCATTAGCGAAGGAGGAGAGATGGGGACGTTCGTGGAAGTGGCCAAAAAAAGGAGAAGCATGAAAATGGTGAAACAGAGCTTGGTCCAATCTGTTTGGTGGGGATTGTTATATGTATGAAATGGATATAATTAAATAAAGGAACTGGCAAC
Organism: Ficus religiosa; assembly: GCA_024759925.1. Classification (NCBI taxonomy): domain Eukaryota; kingdom Viridiplantae; phylum Streptophyta; class Magnoliopsida; order Rosales; family Moraceae; genus Ficus; species Ficus religiosa. Next base: position 15,344 of record JAFMPE010195591.1, on the reverse strand, counting down.
TGTCCTATTAAGGATGTTACAGAAAGTCTATCAACACACAACCCAGAAAAACTTTGTCAATAACCCATAGAGAATTCTTAAAAAATGAAGAAAGAAAATGAAGGTTGATAAGTAACGCACCACAAAATGAATGTTTTGAAGTGGAATATTTTTGTCTCTTATGCAGGCAAGAAGGTCACCAAAACCTTGAGATACCAATTCTGGTTTAGAGCAAAAAACACACAGTTTCCGGCAAATATCAGCGCCTCATATGCACAACCCCAAAGAAATGCAAACACAAAGATAACAATGAATCTTTTTCTAAGTATTAAACCCTTGCACATTTCATTAACTTAATAGGTCATCACAATACTCCAGACACAGTGCGTACCTTTTTTCGCAATAAAAGTATCAAAACCTAGGTTAAGATCAGGTCCAACGTCTTCAGTAATAAACCGCTAGAAAAGCCTCTGAAATTAGGAAGGATCCATGTTAAAAAGGCTCTTATTCAGCATCAGATTGTAGAACACGAATTGAACAGAGATTGTCACATTCAATCAGAGGCAGTAAGTCAAGAAACGATTCATTTACAAAGCTGCGATCATCAAAGAAGACATCTCCACCTTCTACCCGACTATAGCAAGCAACTTCACATGGCTATCGGATAAAATTACCATGTCAGCAAAATATTCTGGTAAATAAGAACAGAGAACAATTGACAAGGCAAGCACCAAGTTCACGAATATTATTTACCAAAAGCTAGCTAATAAACATAAGCATGTAGGATCATGCAGCAGTTTGACAAACAAATTGCCATGTAAGGGAAATTCCGTACCACTTATTACACAGAATAATCAATCTACCTTGCATCGGCCATTAAATCATAGACAATAGCAAAATAGCAATCGGTTGAAAACTTTGGATTGCACAGGTGAAAACTATTGAATGACAAAAAAAAAAAAAAAAAAAAAATTGATATAAACTTTGTGGTGGTCTCTGCACATAATTGGCGAACCTGACACAGTTATACAAAAAGAAAGAAAACAAGAAAACGGAACAAGGGAATCAACAAAACAAATAAGAAAGGGAAAAAGGAAACACATGACTTACCTCCTGAAAAGCAATACGTTTTCTTGATAGCGTTTCTTCACTATTGATAGCTTTAATTCCGAAACAAAGCATTCATCAGGGACATTAGCAACTTTGAAACATAACCAAAGTTCTGTCTCTGAGGATAAGGCCCCGTTCGGAGTAGGAGGCCTGCTCCCCCTCTATCATTTTGATGCCAAAGACCCCGGCCTAAATTCCCTCTACCCGGGTTATTATTATTACTGCGTATCACAGGCAACACTGTATTGGAAAACAAAACTTAGAGTCATGGGAGGAAAAAAAAACCAAAAAAACTAGAAAAACACTTTTCAGTGACGTGGAACTAAAGTACAATACTTTGAAATATAAATTATACCCAGTTGATGGAGAATTGTAACATAACATGCCTAATTAGTAATTATGCAAGGTCGTCTTAAAAGTAATATTTTAAGCGAAATTAAGCATTACGACCTACAAATTAACAATAAATTCATAAAAAGAAACGGAAAATTAAACTTTTTTTAGCTTACAATAACTAAAAGACAATTAAAAAAAAAAAAGGGAAATTCAGATAAAAATTTTTTGTAAAGTCCACTTAATTCAGGGATTTTTTTTTTAAACACACCATAAAAATTAACAAAAATCATGTAGAAAAATAAACAATTTACAAAACCCTAAATTTGGGGACAGAGAAATAAACCATATAAATCGAAACAGGAAAAATTTACCAGGAATCGGATAAGGACTAGTGGCACGGGTTTTGCAGTAAGCTTCGTTATCGGAGTCCAACAGATCCTTCTCTTCTTCGTAGCCATAGTGGGTCCTATTGCTGTTGCTGTTGTCGACATTCTCTTCGCCGTTCTCATCCGCTCGCGTTTCCGCCTCCGACGCTCTGCTCTGATCTCCTCCCTCGCTGCAGTTGGACAGCCAAGAAGCCGCCGATGAAGAGGATGATGACGAGGCCGCCGATAAAGACGACGGTGACGACGGCGAGGAGGAGCGGTTGCTTTGCCGGGTATCGTCCTTGTCCTGGCCGTCATCGTCATCGTCATCTTCGCCGAAGATGTCGACGTCTTGTCCGGAGAAATCCATGGTTGGAAGAGAAGTGTCTCCGGGTAGATTTCCTCGGCGAGTCTGAGAAAACTGGGTGTTTCTGCTTCAATTCTGCGGCTTCTGACTTTGTCTGTACATTAAGTAAAGGGTTCTAGTGGGGCTCTGGCCCAGTGGCCTTTTGATTCAGGGCCGCTTTCCACCCAACATCTATTTCGAGACTATGAAATGATTTTTTCCCATTAAAGAAAAAAAAACAACTACAACATCAACATTACAATCTGCGGCCCCTTTTTCTCTCTCCCCCTTTTTTTTATTTTTATTTTTGATTTTTGTATCGAACGAAAAAAAGTGATCTTGACCTTCTAGGAAGGAAAGACAAAAGCAAAAACAATCAAAAAAGCACCCCAATGGCCTATTCTCGATGGCTTAGAGTCAGAATGAAAAATACACCCATCTCTTCGTAATTCATTCATTATTATTATTATTATTATTTTACTAAATAAGAAATTTTATTATTAAACCATTGAAGGACAAGAAATAGACACCAATACAAGGACAAATCTATATAAACAGAATACGGAATAGGCTACTGATAGATCACCGAACGGTTAAAGAACCATTTAATGGATCTAAAGTCCACAAACTAATGAGATAACACATAGGTAATCAATCCACTCAGGAAATGCCAAAGCAATCCTTTATCCGAAATACGGAAAAAAACTCTTACAACGGGCGGCGCGAACACAAGATCCGTCCACCAAATAATATCCAACCAAACAACAACTAAAACCCGATCAACAAAAATTAGATCAACACAAAAACTTACATAAGGGATTAGATGGGAAACCTCTACCCTTATTACAAACAAACACAGAAAACAGACAAAAGAAAAAAGGAGAACCACTGCAACCTCCGGCAAAGTCACGCCCAGCCACGCCCATCAACATCGAAGCAGCCATCGGCAAGATTGGACCACCGCGGAAAGAAGGCCAGCAACAAGGAGGAAAAACCAACTGCACGTGAGGGACACTCGCCACCCATGAGGGCCAATGCAAGCTCACGTACCGATCCAACCCCCTCACCACCGCCCCGCAGCCCAGCTCTTGGAAACCGATACAAAGACTAAAATTAAGCTAAAAAACATAGCAAGCAAAAAGACTAAAATTAAGCTAAAAAAACATAGCAAGCAAAGACGCTTCCCTCTTAAAGCGACAGATTCTCATCATCAGAGTCTTCGGCAATATCAATACTGACTTGAGGAACAGGCACCTGTGGATCCATGTGTACGTTTGCTTGGACTTGTTGAGGGGTAAGACTGAAACTCAGTTGGAAAATCCCAACGGGGAACGCGGAGAGTTGGACATTAACCCAGCCCAGAACTAAGTAGCTGAAAATCAAAATAGCAGGATACACAAACCAGAAGAGAGCCTGGGGAAAGACAAGGGAGCACACAAGTGAAACGGCAATCTGAGGAGAGAAATTGCCGGCCTTGAAGCAAGTCAGGACTGCGCTGGGCGAAGGACATCCAGCGAAAGTTATGGAAGTGCATGAGTAGAGGACAAGTAGGGAAATGTGGATAGAGATTTTGATCCAAGAGACTTGATTGGGATGCAACAGGGTGAAAGCATCCCAGTCCCATGGAAGAGCCTCTGATAGGAATTTGACGAGGTTTATGATGATTGGGATGACCAATCGAAGATCAAAGCCACTCATTTTTGTCACAAAACTTGGAAAATGTTTCCCTCAAAATAAAAAATAAAAAAAAACAAAAGGCACTTGGAAAAAGTTGTTTGAAGAGTAGAGGGTAGAGCAGAGAGAGCGAAGCTGCGTGAAAAAAGCTTCAAGGTTTGTTTGTGAGGGACGGGAATGTGTGGGAAGAAAGCCAGGGGAAGATTTGGTATTTAAACTGGCAAGTGCGGAAGTGTGGGCCCTTTATTTTTTTGGCAGGAAAGAGCCACACTTTTTCTCGTTATTTTTTTACTTGTTATTTCTAGAAACTTTTTGATGTTGTTGACGGCAAATGACCATAGCAGCACCAAAACTTTTTGATGTTGACGGCAAATGACCATAGCAGCGGCAAATGACCATAGCAGCACCAAAACTTTTTGATGTTGACGGCAAATGACCATAGCAGCACCAAAATGTGAGGTGGACCCAGTTCAAGTTGGAAAGCAAATATACATTGGTTATTCTAAATCCATATCCTAATTAAATATAGGTCTCCTTTGACATTCGAGTTTAAACTCAAAAATTTTATATCAGTTTTTATTTTTTCTGAAAAATTAATAAAAATTTTTAACTCAAACTCATTCACCAAACGGACCCATAATAAGATTTTATTAGATTTTGTTAAAATTAGTTTAATGACATTTTATAATATCTATCCAAACATCATTTTAGAAATTTTACCTTTTTCACAATTACAAAAAATTACACATCTAAAAAGCTATTCTAGAGTTAAAAAAAAAAAAAGATTTCTCATTTTCAAGCAAGACAATTCTTCATTTCAAAAGAAAACGGATCCTAAGTTCAGAGATAAGGAATAAACCATTTGTCCCTTACAAATATCCAAAAAATAAATGGAAACGTCCTATTCTAAGTTGTTTGAATATGTTTGCAGATGTTTGAAGAGTAGAGAGAAGACTAGAGAGTAGAAACTGTGTAGCAGATTGACACAACTCGAGAAAGAGTGCGATACAACCCGCTAGAGAGAGAGAAAGAAAGAGCTAAAAAGAGATAAGAAGAACTCCTCTATGTGACGATCCGACAGTGCCATACGAGTAACTTCGTGTATATTTTTCAAACAAATCATTAGTGTACATTCCCACTAAAAATTACTCCCGGCACGTGAGATGGTTGTTTGGGCACCCTTTAGAGGTCTTATTGCCGCTTTGATATTTGTTTGCCTTCTTTCTTGGGTTGTAAAAAAAAAATAAAAAATAAAAAAAACACTTCACTCTCTCTCTCTCTCTCTCTCTTTTCTTTTTCTTTTTCCAAACTCATTTTAGTTGTTTTAGATTGTCATTTAGTGTCAATTTTCAACAGATGTCATGCATAAATTGCTTTTCTTTTTTAAAACTTTATTGTTTTTCAAGCTTTTCGTAGGTTGACGTTGTTAGTGAGAATTGTCGTTTTCCAAATGCTTGACGTTTTCAGTTGATGCAAGACTACTTGATGTCGTTTTTCAATTGCATGGTTGACATTGTTGAAAGCTTAATTTCTTTACTTGTTTGTCCCTTGCTCTTATTGGCATTTGTACTTTTGGTTAAATTGCAAATATTGAAAAAGGAGATATGAGCTGTAATAATTGAAATGTGGAAGAAAAAAAAAAGTGTAATGTGATTAAATCTAAGCCATTGTAATTAAAATAGACCGTGAGTCAACAATTTTGAACCATTAGAATACTTGAAATGGGAGGTTGAAGTACAAAACTCATTTACACTTCTGTAATAAGTTACAAATTATAGATATAGATGTAACCAAAACAAAAAAAAAAAAACAAAAAAACAAAATGGATAATCTTGGGGAAAAAAAAAAAAGAAGCAAAAAGGGTTTGATATAAAGTATGGTCTAGGTTTCGAGCAAAAAAAAGTCTGTTCTTAGGTTTTGATGCAATTACGGATTCGGAGATTTGTCTTAATAAAGACACGTAGAAGGATAAAGTTTTATAAATTAAAACAATAACTTTATATAAATAAAAAATTTAATATTTTCTACTTTAAAAAAAATTTATATTTTTTTTCACATTTACCAACATATAATAAGCATTTTATATGTGGTTCAAGCATAGATTAATAGTAATATCATACTTGATTCTATCATATAATAAGTATTATATATCTGATTCCAAACATAGACTAATGGTAATATCATACTTGACTATATCAAAAGGTGTAGAATTTGAATCCTCCACTCTAAGTTAAAAAATATATATATTTATTGTTACTTATTGTTTTTTAGATTTTGAAAATATTGTAAATTTTGCTCTTCAACTTTTCTCAAATGGTAGTCTTTTAATACAAAACAAAAGTTTTTGACTTATGATCTATTGTAATTTGTTTGTAAATTTTTCACTAAAAATTAAGTTTCACTTCTATTTATTTTACACCGTCATTTTTTCCTTTGTCAATAAATAAAAAATTACATGCATCGATATTCAAAATTTGATAATTTTAAACTTAATATATCTATTAAAAATTACAAACAAAAGTTTTAATAAAAAATTAGAAAGAAAAGTAGATAAAGAAATTGGGAGGGAAAAAACAATCAAAGGTTTGTTATGGCAAAGATACAAAAATAATCTAATATTTACTTGGGGACAAACTAAAATCATTTAAAAAAATAGTTCCTGGTGTTTTCCAATACATTGTCGTTTCTTCTATTTTACATTTTAATAACTGTCGTTTGATGGATCTCCGTTTTCCTAGAAGGGGTGTTAGCTTGTCATTCATGGTCATTTATTAATTTGTTGTCGTCTTCAAAATCCCTGTCGTTTTTGTTAAATTTGTTGGTTCTGAAGTTTGTGTCGTTTATAGACTAGTCAATTTGAGCTTTTGATTATTGTACTTTTTCCCCCCCTTTAGTGAATTGTTTTTAGGAGTTTTATAATGTAGTCTTTTCTTAAGCTTTTGTTGTTTTAAAACTTCTTATCGTTTCTAATTTAATCTGTCATCATTTCAAATCTGTCATTCCTTTTAACTTTGCAGTAATTTATTAGCGTTGTCGTTTATTTGATCTAATGATTGTCGTTTTACTAAATTGATGTGTTACAAATGGTTGTAACTTGTGCTGTCGCCTATTTAAGTAGTCCTCTTTTCAAAAGCTCCTGTCGTATTCAAACTCACTGTCGTTTTTTTTTTTTTTTTTTTTTTTTTTTTTGTTGTTAACCCCCTCGTTTTTGTTAAGATTATGTACTCGGTTTATACATTGTCGTGTATTTGCGCTGATGGGACCTTGATCCGATCATGAAATACAAACTCAGCTGAAATGGTTTGTGAAATCATGTTTTTGCAATTCAATACTAAAGGGGAAAAAAAAAAAAACCAAAGTAAAAAAAAAAAAAATTTTTTATTCTCGCACAATTTCAAAAGATATCAATTTTTTCATATTTTCATCCTATCCAGTTTGCTCATACAATTTTTAATGGAGAGATTTTTTACTGCCAAACTTGGTCGCTCTTCAACCTTGCCCGTGGATTCAAAAAATTGGCCCATAAATATTAAATGTTTGCAAAAACATCCCTTAAACTTTAAAACATTAGCAAACAACTCCTATTAAATTCCATCCATTTGAGACTGATATGTAACTGATTTAAAGAATTAAAAGAAAAGTCAAGTTAAAAATCTTAGTTATTGGAGAAATCAATAATAAACCAAACAATTAAAAAATAATAAGGTTATTTTTGTACTGAACATTTAAGAACTTAAGCTAATTTGATTATAACTCAAACTTGAATATTAATTTGTGTTAATAATAGGGATTTTCATTATTCTTATAACATTTCCTTAAGAGAGATTTAGTTAATAAAGAAAATACAACAATTAATAAAATTCGTAAGAGAATCTACATACTTACAACATATGCAAATTTCCATACAAGTTTGCTTTAAGGTGAGATTATGTCATGCTTCAACCGTTACATTACTTTACTATGATCAAGAAGTTTATAAGAGAAATTGTACAATCTCTATTTAACATGTACTATCTTTGCATAGGATGTTTTTCATTAAGAATTAATTAGGCTTCGTAACTTCAACAAAGAAACCCATTGGTACTTCTCATCCCAAATATCAAGAGTAGGAGGAGGAGAGAATAAAAGAGAGGTCACTTAGGTGCTACGCAGTGAGAAGGAGGGCAGAACATCTCTTTTCATTTTCAACGCAGAAAAGTGACAAACAATGTCGGAATGGGGAGGAGGAGGACTTTGCAAACGATGGAGACATAAAACTTAAAAGGTATTAAGAATTTCACAACATGATATAAATTATTTTTATCAACCTATTTATCATAAAAAAAGAAATAGTTTTTATCAACATCTCGGTTTTGAATAATTTGATTTGGACACTACTCCAATCCTAACTTTTTAGTACTAACTCATGTGTTATATTTTCATTGGTAAATGTAATCAAATAATGTGGCAATGTTTTAAATACTTATCAATAAAAATATGACAATTCATATGCCACATAGGTTGATACTCAAAAGTTAAAATTAGAGTATATATTCCTAATATTTTATATATTTCTTGTTATATTATTTTGATCAGATACGGTAGTTAGAATTTTACAAGCTATCAATAAAGATGTGCTATATTGGAAAGGTCAAATTTTTGCAAAAGGTCTCTTTGGTTATTTTGACAACGGTGGAGAGAAAAATGTTTGCAAAAGGTCGGTTCATCCATAATTTAATAATGATCACCACAACTGTTTCCCTTTATTTTTGAAAGTTCTCTTTATATTTCCTTTGACAAAGATGGATATGTGTTATTATTTTTTTTCCTGTCGGGTCCCCTATTTTCCCAATTGCATTCTCACAAGTCCAAAAAAGAATTATATTACATATCTGATTTTGAAGATTATAAGAACTCTTAAGGCCTGTTGGACAAATGATTTTGAATCTAAAAAGTTTTAGTTCAAACCTTTTGCTACTAAATTTTTCTCACAAATTCTAAAAAAAAATATCTATAAATTTAAATAAAATAGTTGTAGTTGAAACTCTGTACCTAAAAGTGCCCTTAAAATAACAAAATCATACTATAGGGGAAACATAACATCAACTACCCTAAAACTATTTGAAATTAATATGATCAATTTTCTCAATAAAGGACAAAAGGAACATCATCTCAACTATATCCCTTGAAATTTATGGTTGTTTATACTTTACCAACTAAACTTTAAAAACTCTTATTTTATTTCGTGAACTTTGAAATAATTCCAATTTTGATGAAAAACAAATCCAAAAAAAAAAAAAAAAGAAAATTAGTCTTAATAAACCCTTATTTTATAATCTTTAATAATTAAAAAAATGTATCATTTCATATAAATTCCTTTTGTCCACCTATTTTTAATGAAAATTTTAATGAAAAGAGTTAAGTGAGAGTTATTCAAAATTAAGAGAAAAAGCTAGTAGTAGTTTTTAAAATTCAAGTGGGAAACTAAAAATGACGATGAAATTTAGAAATATAGACGAGAATAATCCAAACTAGTAATAATAATAATAATGATAATGATAATGATAATAGCATCACATAAATTATAACATAGTATGGTGTAATACAAAGATCCTGTTTCCACCTACAAACACAGAATATAATACTGATATATACAAATGCATTAGAGATGGTCTTATATGATTAGATACAAAAAAATTGAAAGTATTATGATTGAGATAATAACTCAAAGGTATGCTTTTTTAAGTGGCATCCTACAAATCATTTTTTTTTTTTATTCCTGGGGTAATTTGTAGAAGAAATTTCAGCACATAAAAAAACCTGTATAGATTTGTGTAATGGGTAATCAAATAATTTCTCACGAGGAAAGTATTTACTGGATTCCGACTTTTTCTGTCTCTACTTTTGGATTGATCTATTGAAACATACACCATAAAGGGAAAAGCCCCCCAAAAGAAAACACCAACATAAATTTGTGACTTATACACGCAACAAGTCGTCGGAATTACATCACATGTCTTATTTGGGACTACCACAACATGGTATACTTTATTATTATAGCTAACATGGTATATATAGTGTAATACAAAGATCCTGTTTCCACCCGCAAAAACAGAAAGGTCTAACTGTACTCACAGCCAAAATATATATATATATATATATATAGAGAGAGAGAGTAAAGTGAAAACAATAAAGAAAGAAGAGCACAAAACAGAGGGAGGAGTGAAACAAAGGGAGGAGTGGCAGGCGAAAGCGACGGTCTCATGATTAGCCTTCTGCAACGGAGTCACCGTCTCCTGGGGAAACGGATATGCTGACTTGAGCCACGGGCACTTCCGACTCTACAATATTCTCGGCATCTGTTTCTTCATGACTGGTAAAAGTGGAGCTTATGTGGAGATTCCAAACAGGTAAAGCCGAGAGCTTGACATATTTGAACCAGCCCAGAAAGTGGTTCGCTACCAGTATAGCAGGATACATATACCAGAAGAGAGCCTGCGGAAATACAAGCGAACACACATGCGAAACGGCGATGTGAGGAGAGAAGTCGCCAAATTGGAAGCGAATGAGGGCTGAGTTGGGCCAAGGACGAAAGAGGAGGATGAGAGTTATGGAAGTGGAAGAGAAGAAGAGAAGTTGGAGAACGTGGAAAGAGACCTTGGTCCAAGAGGTTTGGTTGGGATATTTCAACAGGCTGAAAGCGTCCCAGTCCCAGGAATGAGCTCCTGAGATAGATTTGAGGAGGTTGATGATGATCGGGATGACGAATCGAAGATCAAATCCGCCTCTCATTTTCTAAGATTGAGTGTCTGCAAAGTAGAGAGAAGCGAAGATAAACAGAGGAGACGAAGAAATGTAAACTGCGTTTTGTTTGTTTTGGAAAGACCTAACTTTTGATTTAGTTTTTGATGCAGCAAGTAGGGAAAGTATAAATAGTGAAAGTTGATTGTCTTTTCTTTTCTTATGTTATATTGTTTTGTCTGTGATACAGTTGATTTCTATTCACTTATGCATTAAAATTAGAATTATAATAAACATATCTGCAGTTGCGGTGTTTGACCTTAATTTTTCGATTACTTCTGGAATCTGAACTCAAGTGATTAGATGGGTGAGAGTCTGCAAGGGTATTGAAGGGCAAATTCTGATGGAGAAAAAATGGAACCTGTGTCTCCGGTAGTGTTTTCAAAAGGGTGTTCAGCCAAAAAACCAAAAAAAAAAAAAAAAAAAAAAAAAAGGAGGCAAGCATTTATTGATTCTGAACCTGGGCGCCGTAGCCCCTGCAAATAAATAAAAAACCATTTAGGACGACCTGTTGTGTGTGAAAAAAAAAAAAGAAAAAAGAAAGCAAATAAAAAGCCTAAAAACCATTTAGGGAATAGCCTTTGGGTCGCCATGTGCATAATTCCGTCGATCCTCACCGTGCGTTAAGTTTTGATTATTGTCAATCCTCTAAGCTCTCCGTGCGTTAACTGAATTCATTTCGGTCTTGGATAATATATTACGTTATTATTGTATTATCCCTCTCAGTAAGTTGGATTTTATTACTTTGTCCTGTTTGTCCTTTAAAAAAAAAAACATAAATATAACAGACATAAAACTATATTATATTTTATAGTGTAATCAGACATAAAACTATGTTAGGTTATGTTTGCAACAATTTATATTTTATATTTTTGGATCAAACAAAAAGTGCTCTTTAAGGAATGCATCCAAAAGGGTGGAGCGAGTAAGAACCCAAAAGACCAAAGCTCAAAAGCTTAAAAGCCCGTGTAGATCATGTGCCTAAATCCCTAATTTAAATAACAAATTGTAGTTTTAGTGAGAAAAAATATAGTAAAAAATAATTGAATTGTGAGTTTAAAACAATAATAAAGATGGAGGTTAAATTTAAACTCGTTATTAAAACTCGAATTTGGTTCATCCAAACTGATAAAAAAAAAAAAAAAAAAACACCGACAAAATATGACCGTCAAATTTATTCTCACAAGCCAAAAGGGAATTACATAACATCTGACTTTTTGAGCTTTTTAATAATTCGTAACACAACATAACAATCCGATAGGTCAAACCATGATCATATCCACTAGCTTAAAACTATTTGAAACTTATACCACCACTTTCCTAAAAAAGAGAATAAAAATATATACCAAAAAAAAAAAAAACAATAACTTGTATAACATAGGTAAAACAACAATTGTGAAGGTCCAAGCTAAAAACAAAGCATTCTTTTTTTTTTTTTTAAGAAAGAAAGAAAGAAAAAGAAAGAGCAATAACGGCATGGTTGCTTGAATAGTCTAGTAGTAATACTTACATGATGCTACTAAAAGGTATAAAGTTTACAAGAAAAAATACTCCGTATGCGTGTGGAAGCATCTTTAATAGTGATAGGTCCAATCCATGATGCACATCATTTTAGGATTCACCAATGATAGACTCACGATACCCTATAGTCAAGAACACAAATTTTATCTTCCAAAGCACAATCCGCCATGAATATGATCATAACGTCCTTGATTGCTCAAGGTATGTGTGGTTATTACAAAGGTGTAAACCCAAACAAATACTAAAATCCACGACTCAAGAACCCTATAGAAGACTATTCGAGAGAGAGACAGAGAGAGGAGACACTGATTTCACATTACGTGGAAGTCAACATCAAATTCGTTTAACCTATCTAGACAAATGCATGCACTTCTATGATGAGGAGGAGACATATCTAGACAAGTGTAACATATGAAAATATTAAGCACATTGATTGATCGATGATTTACTCAATCAGCCATAATATGCCAAATTGATATTTTTCCCATTTGATGAAAAAAAAAAAAAACACATTTGGAGCTGTGTTTGGAGAAGTCACCACTTAAGTCGCAGTCTCCAAGAACCACATTGGCAGTAAATGCTCCATCGATGCTAGAAGTGCCAATTGTATATGTAATTTTATATAGAATTACAAATAAGTTAACTGTTTGTTATAAGTTGTTTAAAAGAAAGTAGAATGAGGGACCATGATTTATGTCCCGTATGTTACTTCATGTGCCCCATGGTACAATAAGTCAAATCTGGTCGTATTGTTCAATACTTTTCAAATTTTAGTTGACGGGCAAAAAATAAATCTAATAAAATCACATGTTGATTATTGGGTCATGCATCACTATAGGTGACCCAAAAAATCCAACAGAGTTCAAATCCCCTATCTCTATTTTTTTTTTAATTTTTAAATGAAGATAAAAACAGATACAACTAATGGTATCCCTTGACAGAGGCAGATCAAAGCACCATAATCTCGTCATTGGATTCCGCATGGTAGTCGCCATCTTCAGGGGAAATGTTATCTTTACTGACTTGAGGCAGGGGAACTTGACCCTCTATATCTATGTCTGCTTCTATTTGATGGTGACAGTAACGAGTAAAAGTGGAATTTATGTGGAGGTTCCACACAGGTAAAGCTGTGAGCTTGTGGTTGATCCAACCCAAAAAGCGCCTAAGTAAGAAGATTATTGAAGAAAAGCACAAGGCAGAGGTTAAGATAGCAGGATAAGCGCCCAGAAAAGGGCCCGGGGAAGGAGGAAAGAGGCGACAAGTGAAACACTACTACTGGTACTTCTCATCTTAAAAACCAAGAGCAGAAAGAGAAGAGAATAAAATAGAGGTCTCTTGTCCACAAGGGCCTGAGAAGGAAAGAAACATAACGTACTTATAACGTGGAGAAGAGACAATCGAAGAGGGACATAGAGATTTTGCCATATGTTGGATATTTTATCCATGGCGGAGAGCGAAATGCTTGTGTAAGGCCGTTAAAGCCAAATTTAAAGGATGTTTTGACCAGTCAAATCCATATCAAAATCTAACAATTTTTACATGTATATATATTTAATTACATATATGTGTATATAATATATATATATATATGTTTTTTTTGTAGGGGCGTTCGTGGAAGTGGCCGAAAAAAGGAGAAGCATGAAAATGGTGAAACAGAGCTTGGTCCAATCTGTTTGGTGGGGATTGTCATATGTATGAAATGGATATAATTAAATAAAGGAACTGGCAACTATCTTATTGAGGATGTTACAGAAAGTCTGTCAACACACAACCCAGAAAAGCTTTGTCAATAACCCATAGAGAATTCTTAAAAAATGAAGAAAGAAAATGAAGGTTGATTAGTAACGCACCACAAAATGAATGTT
>JAFMPE010195590.1:0-21552 GCA_024759925.1 Ficus religiosa | reverse complement strand
CGTTTTCCATAAAACGCCCATACAAGGCTAAATAATCCATCGTTGAGTCTCGTGGCTAGTTAAGCGAGAACTCAAACTTATACCAATATTCTATTCCAAACATGATTTTGACTTAGGTTTTCCTTGTTTCAAAGGAAATCTAGAGTCATAAAAATTCGGGTATTACAGTTGATGAGGCTTTGCAAAGTGAATGTTGGCGACAGGCTATGAATGATGAGTATCAAGCTCTAATGAAGAATGGAACCTGGAGTCTTGTTTCTCTCCCATCTGGCAGAAAAGCTATTGGCTGCAAATGGGTGTTCCAAGTCAAGGAGAATGCTGATGGAACCATCAACAAATATAAGGTCATGTTGGTTGCAAAAGAGTTTCACCAGGTTGCTAGCTGTGATTTTTCAGAAACATGTGGTCCAGTAGTCAAACCTACAACTATAAGAACTGTTCTAACCATAGCCTTGAGCAAGCAATGGTCAATAAGGCAATTACATGTCAATAATGCCTTTGTTAATGGAACTCTGCTAGAAGTGGTTTATATGGAGCAACCAATTGGTTTTCAAAAAGATGCTACTAATTCACAGCTTGTTTGCAAACTACACAAGTCCTTATATGGACTTAAACAAGCTCCACGAGCTTCGTTTGAAAAACTTCACTCAGCTTTTGCAGGTCTTGGTTTCACTTTAGCCAAAACAGATCAGTCCTTATTCACTCAAGTCATAGAAAAATTTTCTGTCTTTATATTGGTCTATGTAGATGATATCATAATCACTGGAAGTGATGTTACTGTTGTTCAAAGTATCATTGAAAGGTTGAATCATGAGTTTACACTCAAAGACTTGGGAGAGCTCGACTACTTTCTTGGGCTACAAGTTAAGAAAACAGCTGCTGGAGGTCTTCATCTTTCTCAGACAAAGTATGTTACAGATTTACTTTGCAAAGCCAAAATGCAGCTTGCTAAAAGTGTCTCTACTCCAATGACAATAGGAGAAAAGCTAATTAGTCATAGGAGTGAACCAGTCAAAGATACAAGGTTGTACAGGAGTATTGTTGATGCACTTTAGTATGTCACCATCACAAGACCAGAATTAGCCTTTTCTGTCAACAAAGTATGTCAGTTCATGCAAGATCCCTTGGAGCTTCACTGGAAAGCTGTAAAAAGGATTCTCAGATATTTGTTAGGGACTCTTGACTTTGGTTTAGAGCTTAAAGCAGTACCAATTGAAGACTTGAATCTTGCTGGCTTTAGTGATGCAGACTGGGCATCAGATCCAAATGATAGAATATCAACATCTGGGTTTTGTGTTTATTTTGGCAACAATCTGATTTCTTGGAGCTCAAAGAAACAACACATTGTTTCTCAATCATCAACAGAAGCTGAGTATCGAAGTTTAGCTGCTTTAGTTGCTGAAATTACCTGAATCAAGTCATTACTATCTGAATTACAGGTTCCCACTCTTAAAAGACCAATCATTTGGTGTGACAATCTTAGTATAGTAATGATCTCTGCAAATCTAGTTTTACATGCGAGGACAAAACACATAGAAATTGACCTGTATTTTGTTAGAGAGAAAGTTTTGCAGAAACAGATTGAAGTTAAGCATGTGCCAATAGTGAATCAGATGGTAGACATTTTTACTAAGGCAAACTCTAGTTCAAGGTTTGCTTTTATGCAAAGCAAACTCAAAGTAGAAAGTTTTTCTACTACGAGTTTGAGGGAGGTTGTTAAGAGTAATTAGTTAGCAGTTAGTTAGACAGTTATTGTTTGTTTGAAGGTCATTAACTCTTGTACAGGTGTCATTAAGGAATTGGCTGTGTAATCATGTTAGTTAGTTTGTTAGAAAAGTCTAATAGTTATTTATAGCTTGTAAATAGTGACTTTATGAATTAATGAGAAAGCATTCCTTTTCACACAAAATCTCTCTCTTTTTAGTTTTCCTTTTCTTTTAGTTTCTTTACAAAGTGTATCTTCAAGGAAGACTACAATGAAATGAACAAAAGCTTTAAGATATACGTTTATCCTCACAGGCAAGATGACCCTTTTGCAAATGTACCATTGCTAGTTGGTTTTAAACCCGGAGGTAATTACGCCAGTGAAGTTACTTTTAAGAAGGCCCTTTGGAAAAGCCGGTTTAACATGGAGGATCCAAATGAGGCAAATCTTTTCTATCTGCCTTTCTGAATTTCAAGGCTGCGCTATGACTCTAGGGTCGGTGTGGGAGGTATGCAAGAGTTTGTCCAGGATTACGTTTTGAATGTTAGCCAAAAGTACCCGTATTGGAACCGGACTGGGGGGGCTGATCATTTCTATGTCGCTTGTCATTCCATTGGATGGTCGGCAATGGAAAAAGCAAGTCAAGTAAAACTTAATGCGATTCAAATTCTATGCTCTTGAAGCTATTTCCTAGGTGGTTACATTTCTCACAAGGATGCATGTCTTCCACAAATTTGGCCAAGAGAAGGAGATCCTCCTGATTTTCTTTCAATAAATAGATGAGACGCATACTTGAGTAGCTATGTATTTACTCCGAGATTAAAGCTGAATGGTTCTCAATAATAACTGATGCTTATTGTCCCTACCAAATCCTGAATACTTGCTATTTCTTTAAATCTTTGCCCACTTTGGTCGGCTGAAAACACCTTACGTTGATGAGCTGCATCGGAGCAAGTTCTGCTTCCATGTTAAAGGCTATGAAGTAATGCCCGTGTCGGAGACTCACTGCACTATGGTTGCATTCCATTTATAATTGCCACTTACTATGATCTACTGTTCATCGACATATTAAACTGGAAGAGCTTTTCGGTTATTGTTTCTACAGAAGGTATCACTTGGCTAAAAAGGGTCCTTAAAGTTATCAGCTCCGATGAATATTTGAGGCTACAAAAGAATGTGTTAAAGGTTATAAAACACTTCCAATGGCATCCTTCTCCTACTGATTATGACGGCTCTTACATGGTACTCTGGCTCCGAAGAAGTTTTCTGTGAGTTTCTTTTAGTGTTCCAAAAAATTCGTAACAAATTTTCATATCAAACAAATTAATTACATAATTATTAGTTTCAAAATCACTTCACTATAAACCTGAAATTGCACTCCCAATTATATACCGTATTACGTAAGCAAGTGTATAGCCGCAGTCCAATGACCTTGTCATATATACAACACCCTCATATGATATCCATGATCAACTTAAAGTCAAAGTCCATTCAATCTTTTGATCACGTTATCTTAAAAATCCATTATACATCTAATATGAAAATGATTATTCACCCAAAGTAAATAATTAGTCATTCGCCAAGCAAACAACCTAAGGCCTCGTCCATTTTCAAATCCTGTATAATGTCGTTTAAGAGGATAATCTTTACTTTTTATGGGAGTTACGATTCCATATTTATAAGCACAGCTCACATCAATGTAAGTCATGTACCCAACGAACCAGTCTAATAGCTCACTACTCCAAGACACTTTAGCCTTTGGAACATCAAAGTACATGAGTCATTGACATGAAGTCATTTACTTACTTAGGATTAAGGTTATTGCATAATGAACATCAAAAGTGAATTAATCTAATTAAGCGGACTTGTAGATTAATTACACTTTGGTTCAGTTTAATATATCACACCACTGGGTAATATAGCTATGTCGCTACTTGGGAGTCGGCTCACTCTAGATAGTCAAGACAAACCATCTTCCCTATTGGCTTTAGAAAACATGATAGTCTTTTTATAAGTTAGATGCTCACTCCAATCTCATAGACTACGGACTATAAATTTAGACTACTTACTTTAAAACATTGTATTTTCATATACAAAAATCCATTGCATGCAACATTCTAACAGTTTAAACTTACATTTACTTTAACTTGTAAATTGAGATAAGGATAGTATATAAAATATGTAATGAAAAAAACCTCAAATATATTATTAATCAGTTCAAAATAAATGAAATACAACTAAAATGTCTTTCACTCTTAGGGCATTCCCAACAATCTCCTACTTGCTCTTAGCTAGTAAATATGTCATGTCTCGCATCCTCATCGCCTCTACATGCCTTTCAAAGCTTTTAGCCACCAAAGTCTTAGTAAAGAGTTCAGCAATATTGTCCTCAGATGTAATCTTACATACATCCACTAGTCTATCCTCCACATACTCTCTAATTGTATGGTATTTCCAATCTTTGTGTTTGATCCTTTTACGGTGCCTCGATTCCTTTATATTGGCAACGAGCTGCACTATTATCACAATAAAGTTTGATAGCCATGTTAACACCCGGAATGACTTCAAGGTCTTTAAAGAACTTGGGGAGCCAAACCGCTGGTTTAAAAGCCTCAGCCGTAATCACATACTCCATTTCCATTATAGAGTCAGCAATACAACCTTATTTCACACTTCTCCACACAATGGCTACACCTCCAAGTAAGAACACAAATCCTGAAGTCAATTTCCTTGAATCCTTACAAGTTTGGAAGTCTAAATCCATATATCCTACGAGTGTTAGGTCCCCTCCAGAATATACCAGCATATAGTTCCTCGTTCTCTTAAGATACTTGAGTATATGCTTCACGGCTTGCCAATGATTGGTACCAGGATTCAACTAATATCGACTTACTATACTTACTGCATAACAAATATCCAGCCGAGTGCAAAACATAGCATACATGAGACTACCCATAGCTGATGCGTAATGGACCTTACTTATATGCTCTCTTTTTACCAATGTCTTGGGATAGTTATCCAATGAAAGAGCCAAACCAGCAATAAAAGACTGAGTACTGTTCTTTGCCTACAAACTTTTCAATTATTTTATCTATGTATGAAGCTTAGAACAAAGTTATCATTTTGTTCCTTCGATTTCTAAAGAAACGAATTCCTATAACATAATTAACTTCTCCCAAGTCCTTCATGTCAAACTATTGAGACAGTCAAAGTTTGTCTAATGATAAGTTCCTTACATCATTCCCAATGAATAGTATATCATCAAAATAGGGAACCAGAAAGACTACCTTATCATCTTTTATATGTTTATAAATACAAGGTTCATCAACGTTCTACTCAAAACCAAAGGTCTTGATTGCTTGATCAAATCTTTAGTTCTATAAGAGGGATGCTTGCTTTAATCCATAAATGAATCTAAGCAACTTACAAACTTTCTTCTCTTGGGCTTTCACCATGAACCCGTCGGGTTATACCATATAGATACTCTCATCAAGACGGCCATTCAAGAATGTCGTCTTGATGTCCTGTCAAATCTCTTAATCCAGAGTCGCAACAATAGAGAAAAGAATGTGAATAGACTTTAGCATTGTAACAGGCAAAAAGGTTTCGTCATAGTCGACATCAGACTTTTGCATGTATCCCTTGGCTACAAGTCTAGTATTGAAAGTTTCAACTTTCCCTTTGGCATTCCCCTTGCTCTTGTAAACCCACTTGCACCCAATGGGCTTTATCCCTTCAGGTAGGTTTATAAGTTCTCATACGGAATTGGATTTCATTGAATCTATCTCATTGTTCGTGGCCTGTTTTAGAGCTTAGCATAAACATCATTCACAGCTTTACCGTAGGTAATAGGGTCATCATCATGTTCATGAGCTTTAGCTTGGTACACTTCAGCATCATACCTGAAGAAAATTGATTTCCTAGAAACCCTCCCACTACATCGAAGCTCCCTAGATTGTTGATTGTTTATGGGTCTTTCACTAGAGCTTGGACCAATACCGAAACTTGTGGAGCAATTTTATCACCTGATAATTCCAAGACTTAAAATCATTCATGTAACTTTCCTCAAGGAAAGTTGTATGGGTTGAAACAATGATTTTTTTGTTTATTTGAGTTATAAAATAGACCTCCTTTAGTTCCCTTAGGATACCCTACAAACATGCACAATTCCAAATATGATTCCAACTTCTTCACATCCACATCCAATACATGTGCCGGGCAACCCCATATTTTCAAATGACTAAGGGAAGGCTTCTTGCCATGCCACAACTCATACGGAGTTTTAACAGTTGATTTAATTGGAACTTAGTTTAGAATATAGCAAGCCGTTTGTAGTGCATATCCCCAAAATCATAATGGCAACGTTGAATTACTCAACATGGATCGTACCATATCCAATAATTTTCTATTTCTCCTCTCAGCTACACCATTCTGTTGTGGAATTCCCGATACAGTCAATTGGGATAAAATCACATTCTCTACAAGAGGTCCTAAAAATTCATTGCAGAGATATTCACCACTTCAATTGGATCGAAGTGTCTTTATGGATTTACATAATTGCTTCTCCACTTCCGCATGATACTCTTTGAATTTATCAAAGGTTTCACTATTATGGTGCATTAGGTGTACTTATCCATATCTCGAGTAGTCATCTATAAATGTGACATAGTATTCGAATCCTCCACGCTCCTCAACATTCATGGGGCCACATATATCAATGTACACTATCTTTAGGAAATCATTGGCCCTAGTACCCTTAGCTCCAAAAGACCTCTTAGTCATTTTTCTCTCAAAGCAAGATTCACATTATGGAAGACGTACCTCCTTTAGAGTATCCAAAGAACCATCTTTCACCAATCTTTGAATCATTTCTTGATTAATATGATCAAGTCTTAAATGCCAAAGATTTGTCTTGCTAGAGTGAGAAGTGTTTAACCTTTTAAAGTTATCAATTAATTCAGTGTCAAGCAATGAGTGCATCTCAGATTTGATAAAAAAGATTACCATCCATGCAACCAGAACAGATAAAAGACTTGTTTTTGTGAATAACTAATGTTTTATTAAACGAAACTGAATAAGAATATTTAATTAAATAAGCAACCGAAATAAGATTCATCTTAAAATTAGTAACATAAAAACAGTCTTTAGATAAAATTAACCTAAATTCATCAAAGTAAATATGCACGTCTCCCACTACTTCCGCTAACACCACAAGCTACCATCTCTAGTTCAAAATGAAAGGCTCCTATCATGTAGACTTCTCATTTCCTTGAGCTCCTGTAGAGAAACACAAACATGATTAGTGGCTTTCGAATCACTGACCCAAGTGTCTTTTGAATCTTCTACAAAACAAGCTTCTAAGTAAAGAAGATCCTTACCTTATTTGCGTTGGCAATTAGGAATTCCTTGCAAGTCTTCTTAAAGTGACCAACCTCACCACAATGGAAGCATTTGGACTTCTTAGAGTCCTTAGGCTTCTTGTCCTTTTTCTTTTTCCCATTCGAAACAGGAGGAATGGAAGAGATAGAAGCCCCTTGCTTCTTTTGCTTTTGCTTCTTCTTTTTGTTCCTCGAAGGACCAGAAGATGTAGCAACAGCTTAATTGGCCTCTCCCTTAGATTGGACCAGTATCCCATCATTGATCATAATTTTATAAGCTTGCAATTGCCTTATGAGCTTAGTGATTCTTAACTCTTTGTTACCAAGGTTATACGTGGCCTTAAAGCCGACAAAATCCTTTGAAAAAGTTTTAAACACCATCTCAATTTAGGTGTTGTAGTCTAATTCTGCACCATTTTCAACAGCTTTAGCAAAGAAACCCATAAGCATAAGCATATGATTCTTTACTAGAGTACCTGCCTTTTGCTTAGAGTTCATAATACTTGTAATAACAGACTGTCGAGCCAATTTTTCTTAGCCTGCGATCATGTCTTCCAAGTTATCCATGATCTCCCTAGCAACTTGATAGGTTTCATGTTGCTTTTGTAAAGCACTCATCATACTAGACAAATTGTAGCATCAAGCTATCTCATTGGATTCTCTTCAACGTGTAAACATGACAAGGACCTCTTTAAGATGTGCATCAAGAAGTGGCCTGGGTAGGCAAGGTTTGTCTCTCACAGATGAGAACTATTAGCTAGTTTCTTTTCCAGTCTTTAAAATTATCACCATTTAATTTATTTTCAATAAGAGTTGAAATCAGAGGTGTCGGTGACATTTTGAACTGAAAATAAATATATGCGGTCATTAAATCAATGCATAAGCAAATATAAAGAAAGGAATTAATAAATAAAATATAAATATGTTCCTACATGAAAAACTTAGAAAAACATGTAGCATTGCAACAGTAATTTTTAGCATCTATTGTTCTAAGCCACTGAGGGGTGATCATGAAAAAAATAACCGAAAACATGGACCCTGCCAAATTAATATATGTTGCCTTAAATCCTCCAAGGTTAAGACATATATTAATAACCGTTTATTTGGCCACCAATTTAATTAACAGAGCTTTTAGGGAAGGTTAATAATTAAATTAGTCTTGAGAATGTAACCATTGTTTATGAAATTTGATCCATGTGCTATTTGAGCCATCGAGGGATGGTCATAAATAGAACATGCTCAAACACATTTTCCAACATAGGAGATCCAATCTAGTATAATAGAGGCGGTAAACACCTACCGAAAGGGCGTGGTCAGGGCAGAACTAACGCGAGATGTTACCGTGCTTTCACATACAGATCAACATCGGAGGCCATGGGTTCTGTTTGAAACTCTCTCACACTCAATATTTTAAAACGATGCAAGTTTTTGATGACATGTATGACTAATATAGCATAAGCGGCATTCATTTATCCTATCTAACATGTTATCAAATATGTACAACAAACATCCATCAAACATATTCATCTATCCATGAAAAAACATATAATAAATAAATGATGGAAAAATAAATAACCTAGCCATGGTCCCATCCTAGAAAAAAGAAAAATAAAGATTACAAAATTACATCCAAAGCATTCTTTGGGTCTCGAATTTCGCTCCATTGTTACATATCCATCTACATGTGTCTCCACCATTTTATTTTTCATCCCACAAATTCCTTAAAATTTAAAACCCAAAAAATTTAAATTTTAAGCAATTTTAAATTTCATATATAATTATATGTATTTTAAATTTAATTAAAATTACATATTTTTATAGATAATTTAAAATTTGACATTCGGACATGAGGAGCTCTCCAAACCCTATCGGGTTGGGCATTGAGCTACGCTAACCTGCAGGCCGTAGCCTGCGAGGCACTGCACGAGCACAACCAAGGCTGTGCTCGCGCCTGGCGTGTAGAGCTGCAGGCTTATGCCCTCAACTACCCCCAGTGTGTAGCGTGTACACTGGCGCTTATTCTTGCCCAGCCCTTAGGCTAATGCTTGCGGGTCCAGCCAGCGTGCACACTAGATTGTGCACCAAGCCCCCATGTAGGGCTGGGCTTCTCCCTTTTGTGCCTTGTTCTAATTTTCCAATTTGGATTTTAATTATGAGACCCTAATTGAATTAAGACTTCCATATATTAATTTCTCCAATATCAAAAATTAAATAAAAAAACAAATTTTTTTGGAAAAATAAATTAAAGTCTTCAATTTTCATCTCCTCCATGAATAAATAACATAAAATATATATATATATATATATACCGTTTCCAGTGCATAAAATTTCTAAGTATTCAAAGATATATAAAAAAAAAATCCATTGGAAAATTACGGTGATGATAAACCGCTCCCATGATTACATGAAAAATCATAACTACAATTTTTTAAAATTATAAGGAACTATGACTGACGAAATTGAGCATGCTTATAATAAAATTAAAATAACCACATACACTATACATAATCCATGAAAACAACAAAATAGAAACCTTAGAATGCCACTCTATAAAAAATGTTAAGTTCGCTCACCTTAGAGTCTGTGGTCTAAAGAAAAAATAAAAGCTCCACTGGTCTTATTTATAGTGAATAAACTAGGTGGAATTTGAATTCGAATAGGATATTTGAAAAAGAATTTTCTTTCTCTTCCTTCCCTAAACTGTGTTTTTTCTTTTCTCCAAGAGACGGAAAAATTGCCCGCAATAGATCTAGGAGATTCAAATTCTGATTCATATTTTAATCTCTAATTATCTTATGATTTTATCTCCATGGATGATATTCCATAACTCCAATATAAATTCAAAATATAATCATTGTAACTTTATTTGAATTAAATAATTATGTAATAATTATCCAAATAAAATTAATAAAGAGAAAATCTTTTCATTCCCTTATCCTCATAAAAAAAACGCCTAAACAAGATAGAATAGGATAAGATTTAGTTTTAATTTCAAATCCAAATAGGATAATTACCATATTAAATTTAAAATATTTATTTAAATAAGATTATCTATATATTTAAATTAATTATCCAAATAATTAATTTATTCATATCTGTTAATTTAAATTTAATCTCATATTTATCACAAAAGATAAATATAATTAATTCAAATTTTAAATCTTATCTTCAAATAAATATTTATCCAAACTAAATACTATCCAATTAATTAAATGAAACAAAATTATCATTCTACCCTTAGCAGAAAATATGCCTACACCTTGTAGGTGGTGTTCCAAATTTTTCTCTTCACTAAATACAAGAATTAAAGCCATAATGAATATCCCAATTGATTACCTTTTGTTAAGGAAGTATATTGAGCTAGTAAAGGGACCAATTGAATATATATATTTAATATGGGCTCCAATAATCTATGTAATTGATTATTCTATACCAAATAAATTAATTACACTATTATTAGTTTCAAAATCACACCACTATAAACCTAAAATTGCACTCTCAATTATATACTTTATTACATAAGTCAGTGTGTAGCCACAGTCCAATAACATTGTCATATATGCAACACCCTCATATTGTATCCATGATTAACTTAAAGTCAAAGTCCGTTTAACATTTTGATCATACTATCTTAAAGATTTATTATACATCCAATAGGAGAATGATTTTTCACCCAAAGTGAATAATTAGTCATTTGCTCAACAAACGGCCCGAGACCTCGTCCATTTTCACATCCTATATAATGTTGTTTAAGAGGATAACCTTTACTCTTTATGGGAACTATGATTCCATATCTATAAGTAAAGCTCACATTGAATATAAGTCATGTACCTAATAAACCAGTCTAATAGCTTACTACCCCAAGATGCTTTAGCCTTTGGAACATTAATGTACACAAGTCAAAACCATGAGGTTAATTACTTATTCAGGATTAAGGTTATAGCATAATGAACCTCAAAAGTGAATTAATCAAATCAAGCGAACTTATAGGTTAATTACACTTTGGTACAGTCTAGTATATCACTACCACTAGGTAATATATCTATGTCTTTATTTGGTAGTCGGCTCGTTCTAGATGGTCAAGACAAACCATCTTCCTAATTGGCTTTACAACATAATAGTCTTTATAGAAGTTAGATGCTCACTCTAACCCAATAGATTACGAACTATAAATTTAGACTATTTACTTTCAAATAATATCTTCCCGCATACAAAAATCCATTGCATGTGACATTCTAGCAATTTAAATACCAAGTAGTCAATGAGCCATTTTTACTTACATTTACTTTAACATGCAAATCTAGATAGGATAGTATAACAAATATGTAATAAAAAAAAAACCTCAAATATACTGTTAATCTGTTCAAAATAAATGAAATATAACTAAAATTTCTTTCACTCTGAGGGCATTCCCAATAATCTCCCATTTGCCCTAAGCTAGTAAATGTGTCATGTCTTGCATCCCCATCGCCTCTAAGTACCTTTCAAAGCTTCTAGCCACCAAAGTCTTAGTAAAGGGATCAGTAATATTGTCCTCGGATGCGATCTTACATACATCTTCTTGTCCATCCTCCACATACTCTCTAATTATACGGTATTTCCGATATATGTGTTTGGTCCTTCTATGTTGCCTCGATTTCTTGGTGTTGGCAATAGCCACTATTATCAAAAGAAAGTCTGATAGCCTTGTCAACACCCGGAATGACTTCAAGGTCTTCAAAGAACTTGCGAAGCCAAATTGCTTCTTTAGAAGCCTCAGCCGTGGCCACATACTGCGCTTCTATTGTAGAGTCAATCGTGCAACCATGTTTCACATTTCTCCACACAATGCCGCTTCCACATACTTCGCTTCCTTCATATACCATTGAATTTTACCCTTTAATTTTTATATTGTTTGTGTAATCTTTTAGTTTAATACTTTGATGTTATATAGTGTTTTTTTTTTTTCCTTAAATAGTATACATCTTCACTAAAATATATTTTTAGCTATATCTACCCCTGTTTATGTTTTTACATGTTCAGCATAGATGCCAACATGTAGCAACAAACCATATCATTATATTGAATATAATGAATTATAGAGGCATTCTTAATAATCTTTAAGGTTTTCGGCCAGGCTCATGTGAGATATTCAAAATAAATTGTAGCAAATTGTATATTTTATAGGTATTTTTGAAGTTTAAAGCAGGTTTTTTAAAAGATAATAAATTATATTATATATTTTCGGATAAGTACTTGAATTCTCAAAAAAATCCTTGGATTTTCAGGGAAAAAAAATCCTTGGATTTCTTTAGATTTTCTGAAAATAATTGATTTACGGATAATTTTTAATAACAAATTTATGTGTATAGTTTCATGTTTGAGAAAGAGAGAGGAGTGAGAGAGAGAGATATATAGAATTTTAAAAATTATTTTTCTATATCATATAATTTATTATTTGATATTATATATGTGGTCACAAATTTAATTATAGCAATACATATATTTGTTACTATGTTTAAAATTCTATGGTATAATTATTATAACTCTTTTCAAATACGCTATTCTACTCCTTCTCCCAATATGTTATTGCCTTAACTCGCCCCATTTTTCAACAGATTAATGCTGCCAATCAAGTATACATGCCAAGAAAGACCGATCCAGCTTTGATGTAGATAAAAGCCCATATCATCATTTAGGCCCACTCTTCCGTTCATTGCTTACTAGTCAAAAACATATTCGTCAATATTCAATCCAAATATACAGGGTGACTTGTAGGATTGCCTTCAACATTAACATTTCTGGAGTAGCATAATCTCAGTTTTTTTAACCTCTAATTAGATTAAATATAGAGGATTTAAAATCCAAATAAAAGGGTAATTTAAACTATGTCTGTTTGAGAGTTGTTTACAAAATTTTCTCAAATATATATAGAAGCGAATTTATATGTAACATTATAATACTTAACGACCGTTTGGAACAATATTTTGAAACATAATTTTGTAACTTAACTTCAATATTGCTCCTAAATTTACATCTCACTATCTCTTTCTTCCATTTTAAAAAACTCAAACTTCAAAAATTCTTTATTTTTTTTATTTCAAATCACAATAAGAAATCTTATTTTTTAAATCGCACAGAAAGACAAGGAAAATGAAACAAAATCTATAATGTATATTTTTTTATGGACACATTTCAAATTGTTATATTATTTTTTATATCACAGTTTATTTCCAACTCACATTTTAACTAAACACACATTTAATTTCAATGTATAAAACTCTAACTCGAATTATTGTTTCAGTCGGGTTCTTAATCCACTTGATTAATTTGCTTGTAAGCTAAACACTTTTGTCAGTGATTTCAATCAACAAAAGTCATTATTTGCTTTTTGTCCTGAGTCTCACTTATTGCCATAATTACATAGCCGACTATATATTTAATTCGGTTGAAAGCGATTCATAATTGTTGTTAGTTAGATGGGATTTATCAATAATTATTGCAATTTTTAAAAATTTTGCCATTCTATAATGCCAATTCTATGGGTGGAAATCCTTGTTGTACAAACATTAACCGTTGTTTTCAGGGACAACCTTACAATAATGAAATAAATTATGATTATTGTAACTTGAAATGGGGACTAGAAGAATAATTATGCAATTCATCACCTCCCCCACCCAGGTGCAACAAATCAAAGTGTTTCAAATATTCTTTTTGTCCTTTTTTTTTTTTTAAGTTGAAACTGAGAGAGAGGATAACTGATATAAAAGAAAACAAGCACATCATGATTTGGTTGATACCTGCCTGCAATACTCGTCCTCTATCAAATCCTCAACTCGATATTATTAAATAAAGAAAAATAATAATACATAATAATCAAATTCAAGAGAAAAATGAAAAACAGCCAAGTGAAGGCAACTAAAACAAAAGGCCACTAGAGCCGGAAGCTAGTTTCAGAGGTTTAAGCTAAAACTTTCACCTTGAGAGTGAGCTACAATTATGTCTCGTTAAAAACCCTTTAGCCAAAACCCAGTGGGAAAAAGACTAAAGGAGAAAAAGAATACATAATTACCACAAGCGGTTAACTATTGTTGCATAAAATCTCGCAAATGTATGAGTCGCATAAGTAATAAAGTGATAAGTAAGATTATCGATCTCATGAGAATTGCATTTAAATTTAAGTTAAATACCAAAATTCGCTAATGCTAGGATTATTTCAACAATCAATGAAAAATAACAAAAATGCAAATTAAACTAAATAAAGGAAAATAAAATAACCAAACAAAATCAAAGGAATAAAAAGACACAAACAAACAACGGAGTAGGGTCTTGACTTCACTCTATCCTTCCTATGTTCTTCCTATTAAGAAATTGCTAACTAGTCTC
This sequence comes from Ficus religiosa, assembly GCA_024759925.1. NCBI lineage: Eukaryota > Viridiplantae > Streptophyta > Magnoliopsida > Rosales > Moraceae > Ficus > Ficus religiosa. The sequence continues at coordinate 7,104 of JAFMPE010195590.1, read as the reverse complement.
AATCAATTCATTAATCAATGGCTCAAAATTAACCTCACTATCTCCTCCAAGTGTCAAATGAGATAATATGCATAAGTGTCCAAATTGATATCCCTATCTAATTTGTTTACTTACACATTCATTAAGCATACCCTTTTATGATATCAAAGTGTTATCAACCTCCCGAACTCAATAACAACTAAGATTGTATTTTCCAAACCGATAAATGAATTAATCTCTCCCGAACATTAAAATTCATAAATCAAATCAATCATTTCCCAACAAATTAGAAGTATTAAGCATAGAAAAATGCAAATGAATTGAATAAAGATTTCATTAACAATTAGCTAAATCATCAAAACATAGTTCAAGTAGAGTTACATCAAACCTAAGAACCAACAAACTACACAAAACCCATTAATGAAATTAAACACAAAATTAAGCAAATTAAGAGTTCAAGCATCATCCAACTATAAAAAATAAAAGAGATAAGGAAAAAGAATGAAAACTCCAATGATTGTTTCCACAAATTTTTAAGTTTTTCACAAATTTCTCATCTCCTCCTTTTGTTCTTGAAATGCTATCTCCCTTGAAATTTTGTTGAAAATAAAGTCTAAAACTAAAAATAAAAACTAATTCCTAAACCTAAAAATTCTACACTACTATTTTTTTGTTTTTTTCTATTTTTCTATTTTCTTTTTTCTTTTTCTTCTTCATTTTCTTCTCTTATTTCTTCTTCTCGGTTTTTGGCCTCTGTTTCATGCCTCCCCCGAGGCCTCTCTTCCTTTCTTTTTGCTTTTCTTTCTATTGGTGATGGGTCCAGCTGCGACGCAACTTTTTTTTTTTTAAGGCAACACGTGGCGAATAGAGGTTGGATGAAGCCTGCAGATACACACTAGCTTGGTGGAACGTTTTGCAGGAGATTCGGCTTCTTTCAACAATGGAACACGTGTCAGCCTTTGGATAAACCCGGCCTAATTTCAAATTTTGTGTCATTTATCGGCATTTTAATGACTATTTTGCCCCCAGTTTAAGTCCAAAATTCTTATTTTGCCCATTCTCACCTAATTATCATACATAAATTAGAAAATTAATTATTTAGAGGGGTAAATCAATAACAATATATTTAAGTTAATATTAAACTAATTAAACAAAATTAAATCAAATTATACAATATCAAAATAAACTAATCTAAATTAGAATTATGCAAAATTAAACTAAATTAACCTAAAATTTATTAAAATGCTCAAGAATAGAACTAATTTTCATGCACAAAAGTTGTAAAATAACTCTATTTAATAGAGTTATCAGCTATCTCGAGAATCTATAACGAGGGAAACCTACCATATCACAACCAACAGCATCCGAGCAAAAATCTAGGCAATTGAACCACCAAACTAGATCAGGAAGCCTTACTGCATGAGCTTCAAGTCTATCAACAACATGATTACCCTCCCTATATATATGAGAAACGCAATAAGGAATTTTGGGAAGGAAATTCAAAGCACCTATCCATCTTGTAAGCCACTTCCTAGGGACCGATTTGCTTTGACTTCTTAATAGTTCCACAACGTAAGAAGAGTCATATTCGAACCATAATCTAAACCAGTTAAATTGCTGTGCATACTCTAATGCTGTGAGATAATACAAAGCAGTTCGGCTTCAAAAGGTTACATGGTACCAAGAGGTTTGGAGAAACATTCCTTACAGAATCTTCTATATGTTCTAAATATAGCAGCACATCCTGCCATACCAGGAGATCCGTTTGCGGCACCATCCGTGTAACCTTTATCCAATCCGTCTGAGGAGCTTTCCACTGAACTTCAATAATTGCTGGAGCTCGTCTAATCTTGTTGGCCATTTTAAACTGCTTTAAAATCATCAAATCCGTAACCGAATTTTCCATGGTGCCGGAATCAAGAACATCAACTTCCTGGAAACAACTCCAGATAACCATAATGGCCTGACGCAAGATAGGAAATTTTCCTTCATAAATCGCCAAATTCCTAAGTTTCCAAACAACCCAAACAACAGAGATAAAGCCTAAAGTCCATAAATTATAGACTAGTTTGCTCATTCTCTTTTTAAAAGCAGAATCCACAAGGCCTTTCATGCCATTACTTTAATCAAGAACAACCTGAAAATGCTTATTATTACCTCTGTTCCCGGTGGACTTCCGAACATTTTGTTTTTTCGCCGGAACTGAAGTAAAAGCTTCTTGTTCTTCATTTTCTGCTTGATCCGTCCATGAAGCTATTCTCACCTTGTTAACTTCCTCCAATCCTGCTGAAACAAGTTCATTAAGTGCTGAAAAAGGCAAATCAATAGCAATATTACCAACAGACAAATCCGTAATGTTTCGCATTTTGATAACCGGCGTGCTAATTGGAGTAGTTTCCATTGTCTTCTTCTCTTTAACATCCACAGTCCGCTCCTTCTCCTTATCTTTATCATGCGACTCTTGCTCCGAAGTTGGCTTCTGAGTATCAGCAGTCTGCACATGTTCCTCCATTATTTGCTTATCCCGCTGTTGGTTTTTTGTTTGTTGAACCTGTGCCGAAGCTTCCATTCCGTCCTTCTTACCCTTGAATTCAGATGAGTTGAAGTACCTGCAATGAGAAACAGCATGCCCAATGGATTTGCATCGAGAGCAAAAGTTCGGGACATTTTCATGCTCGACCATTGTAAAAATCGAGCCTTGTGATCTTTCCACCAGTAAAGTATACTATAATGGCTTGGCTAAATCAACATCAATCAATATTCTGGCGTAGTGACCAAAGTTTCCATCAGCGTGTTTTTGTCAAGTTTCAATGGAGTTCCAATATTCCCATGAAAGGTCATAAAAGCGCACCCACAACTGAGTGTTTGTTGTTTTCTGCGTGCAAGGATTGAAATCCGAAGTCCATGGCTGAAGACGAGAATTCATGGACTCAAAAGACAAGAGCCAGCCGCCCAAACACGGTTTTTATCTTCAGTTGATGAGAATTGCATCTGGAAAAAACCCCTTCCCAGTGGAATAAGACGCCAATCTCCAGATATCTTCCACATCTGTTGTAGTTTGTCCCTCAATTCTGTAAGTTTCGGCTTTTCTCCTTTTAAAAGGAAAACAAGTCCGATTAGGGCTTGTTGGCATAGAGCCACACGTCTTTGATAGAAACGAAATCTCCATTTTTAACAGGAGCAGCCGAAGTCGAGAGATCCGGTGATGATTCGTTGAGGTTTTTGCAGAATTGCAGCGTAAGAATTTTTTCTGAACCCTACGGGTTTCTTGGGTTGTAAGAGAATCCACGATCACAGTATTGCCCAAAGTTGGATCAGAAACAGTCGCCGTAGTATGTAGAGAAGTCTGTGCCGCCGGTGGTGAAGCCGGCGGGGCCAGCGGTGGCAATTGGGTGTCGTTCATCGTTGATGTTGAAGGCAGGATGAAAAATCGCAAAAACCCTAGCAGATCAAATTCTCATGCCACGTCATGCCCTCCACCTAAATCTCATCCAAACTGTTTCAAATATTTGATTTCTGATTAAATATGGAAATATTTGTCTGCTTTAGTGCGAGGTATTACATTTTATTTTAGTTTAGCTTGTCTTAGTTACAATGCTGATTAATGGTTTAATATTAGACTAATTTAATGTTTCCCAGTGTGAAAATTTGTAACTAGTTGTGATTCCAAGACTATTCTAACCGCAGTAAATAAATAAATAAATATATATATATATATATACACACACATATAAATATATTATTAGTAGTTCATAAACGTGTAGCACATATATATTGGTTTACTCTTATTCGGTTGTCCTATTGTAACTTTTTTTTTACGATGTTATAATAACTAGTTGATTTCGTTATGAATTTTTTCAGTAATCTTGCATTTTGTACCAACAGTTGTTAACTAGTTTCATATTACATTAATTTTACATAAAAATTACCAGTCGACTAATTGTTACAAATAATGTATTAGAAAGTTATTATACTACTAGAGTTGTTCGACTACTAGATAGAAGACAAATCTCATATATATTATACGTACTTCATAAATCTTAACAGTGATTCTACGTTTAACTCTGTCACAAAATATAGAGTTCAAATTCATTATACTCAAGTTTAGATTCCTATCCTCAAATTCAAATACAGATATATACACATACGTATTTCTTTATTGGTCTCTCGCAGCACTGCACCAACCAGAGAAATGTCCACAAATTCCATACATATTTGATAAACAAGGATTGTCATTTTAAAAGGAAAAAACGATAAACATAGATAAAATATTTATTATTTTGTTTATTTCTTTTATTTTAAAAATTGCTATGTGTTTCGTGATAGTTAGTCACCTTGATAGTAACATATATAATTTATGCCAAGCATGGGAATAATTGAGGAACATAGTGTTTGTCACATAGATTAGAAAAACAAATTATATATTACACTTATAATTAGCAAGTATCTCCATTTAGAAAATTAGAAAAATGATAAATAATAAAAACTAAACAATAGTAACTTTGCCACAAAATTTTTATTTAGCAATCAGTTTCATTAGAGAACTCTAGAAGTTGGATCAAATCATGTATAATTAGTTGTTGCACTTCATTTATTGCAATTGCCGAACCAATAATTATAATATCAAATGATTTAATATTTCCCATGAATTACTTCTGTACTTTTATAGTCTTGGTTTCTTTTTTTTTTTTTTTAAATTCTACTGAGGCTTTTGATTTGGTTTTTCTAAGATGGCATCCTATGTATGAATATAGTTTTTGATGGGAAAATAAGAAAATTTACTAAAAAATAAATATAGTTGCTAAAAAATAAAGTTCTCTTCATCTATGTAAGTATGACATTGGCATAAATCAAAATGAAAACCTAAACGAGGATAAATTTAAATAAATTTGACGAAGGGAAAGCGTATTAGTGTTAGTAACGCGAAAATTAAAAATGAAAAAAAAAAAAAAAAAAAACTCTGTTAAATGGTGGGTGACTTTGTGGCGAGGGAAGTGTTAGATCCATTGTTATCAATTTATCAGATTTAATTAAAATACCAATTTAATTAAATTATTGAAAGCGTAAATAAATAAAAGGCACAGGTAATTTCACGAGATTCGGTCATACTTACTCCTCGGGGCTGCGCCCAGCTATCGAACAATCTACTAATATCAAATTATTACAAGTACTCTCAGACTAATATAACCCGAAGACTCCCTCTTCCTATTGTTATCTGTCGTCTTGAACCTATTAGCCGGATCTATTCCGCGAGCACCACTCATCTTGTTGTTGAACTCCTTTCAGCTGAAAATGCCTTCTCCCGAAATCTTCAAGTTCTCCTCTCGAAAAATTCAAATTCTTCTCCCAAAGAACGAATAATCACCACATGAACTAAATCTCAAATATGCGTGAATTTCCAAGAGTCCGGGGTTAAGCAAATAGTATTTGAGACCCATATAAATAGTAGCAGTAACTAATCTCCAAGAAGATCTTGGATTAAAAAATAATTTAAATTTCAAAATGTCTCATGATCTGTTACAATACTTCCAGAAATATTCTGAAATTCAAATATTCAAATTTCCACCATAATTCGAAATAAATTTCCTCCATAACAAATAAAGAAAAACCTTCACAAGAATCGCCATAAGTAAAATCTTCCAACTTTCCTAATTTCAAATGCAAGATCCTTTTTAGCATAGCTTGAATTTCTAATTTAAATAGAATAAGGAAACTTACTCAAATTGTAAATCTCTTTTTAAATGAAATCCTAAGATTATCTCCAATTTAATTCAGGCAACCACCATTGACTTTTACCAAAACAGAAACTGTCAATTTGTAGACCAAATCAATTGCACTCTGCCACATTAGCTTCCAAATCATGTAGCTTTCCCAATTAAACAGCTAGCCATATCTTCAAAACGTACCTATTGTTGCAACACATATTGCAACACCCAATGAAACTTCTAAAGCTAGCTTACATAATATTGTTTTTATTTTTTCTAACAAAATTACCATAAATGTCAATATATAAAAACCTAACATGAAGTAAATACAATCGTATATATACATATGTATATATGTATGTTTATTTTCCATGTGCACAGAAAGTCTAGAAATATATGAAAAAAAAGTGACAAAAATATATATAATTCTCCATTAATGAGATTCGGTTTTTAATTGCCAAAATTTGTGTGGTGTTTTGTCGGTTTCACTTTTTTTCTCATGTTATTTAACACCAAATCCTACCGTAAAATGTCAATTTTACTTCCATTTTCTTTGTACAAATATGACAAATTAAATTGGAAAATTTCAATTAAAGGACGTAATTGTTCATTGTAAATATTTTCCCACTTGCACGCTTCCTAAGAGCAAGGCCACATAACTGTGGACGGTATAAATGAGCTCTTATCTACTGTAGGGTCCTATTTAGACATATATGTATATCTGTATATATGCATACACATGGGGCAGGTATCACTTTCCCCAATCAAAATTTGGAGTTGGAAAAAGTAATACAACAATCATGTTTGTGGTGGGATCATCTATAGTTATAACTTATGTCATAGTGCGTGGTTCAAAAATGATTATAGATATACAACTATATACATATATATATATATTAATACATCTTGGAAGAACTTTCCATTCTTCTAATTAAGATTGATAAAGACCTCATATGATCTACTAAATAATCCAATATCATTTTCTTTTCTTTTTCTCTGGCTATAGTCTCAACATCATTGCACTAATTTAGCCATTTCCCTTTTGAATACAAAGTTATTTTCTCTTTAAGGCGAATGTGTATATCATCATTATTTTTTAAAACGAAAATGGACAAAAAAAATTAGCTAAAAACTGTTATAATCTGTCTTATTTTTTTTAATTACTATTTTGATATAATTTTGATAAGATTTAACATCAAATAACACATATTACCGACAACGACACGCTTGAACAGAAGTTCAAAATTCAAAAGCCATGCTCGTACTTCTAAAAGTGCAGACCTAGTAAATTTATCCTTGAGAATTTGGTTTTTCCTTTAAGAGCTCTAGAAATAATACGTATTCTGTCTAGAGGAGCTGTCTCTGGTCTTCTAAATAATCCACATCAGTTCCCATCATTTTCCTTTCCTTTTCGCGGGCT
>JAFMPE010195479.1:0-17051 GCA_024759925.1 Ficus religiosa | reverse complement strand
TTATATGCATCATGAGCTTCTTTTCCGGAAACGGCATAAAAATTTTAAAACTTCCGCTGCGCCGTAACTCTGATACCGGATCTGATTTTTCCAACACAGCAGGACTTGATAAAAACTTGTTTAGCAATACTAGACATAAACAAATCGAGTAAGACTGGACATAAACTTGTTCGGTAGGTCTGGACATAAAAAGTCTAACAAGACTAGGCATAAAATAGTCTAGCAGGATTAGACATAAAAGTTCAGTAGGTCTAAACATAAATTGTGCGGCAGGTCCAAACGCAAAAAAATTCAGCAAGATTAGACATACATTTGTTCGGCAGGTCCGGACGTAAAAAGTTTAGCAGGACTAGGTATAAAATAGTCTAGCAAGACTAGACATAAAAAGTTCAATAGGTCTAAATACAAATTATTCGACAGGTCCGGACACAAACAAATCCAGCAGGATTAGACATACACTTGTTCGGCAAGTCCGGACGTAAAAAGTCTAATAGGATTAGGCATGAAATAGTCTACCAGGACTAGATATAAAAAGTTCAGTAAGTTTGAACACAAATTATTTGACAGGTTCGGATGCAAACAATTGTAGCAGGACTGGACATACACTTGTTCGGCAGGTCCGGACGTAAAGTCTGGCAGGACCATGCATAAAATAGTCTAGCAGGACTAGGCGTAAAAAGTTCAGCAAGTCTAAACACATTAAGTTCAGCAGGTCTGGACATAAATTATTCGGCAGATCTAGATATAAACGAATCTAGTAGGACTGGATAAAAACTTGTCTAGCAGAATTAAACATAAAAATCCAGTAGGACTGGACATGAATTTGTACGACAGGTCCAGTCGTAAAAAGTTCAGTATGTTTGAACACAAACCCATTCGATAGGTCCGATCATAAATCTGTTCAACAAAACTGAATGTATGTTTAATATCTCAAGTTCCCTCTACTCGACATGCTACACTTGAAAACTAGGGGGCTAATGTTGGGTAATATTTTCATCATTATATGAAAGTTATTAGTTGAACTTTGACCCGTACCCAGGTAAGAGTCTACCTATTATAAGATAGGAGCCTACCTAGCTATAAGGTAGTAGAATACCTAGCTATGAGATAGGAGTCTACTTAGGTATAAAGCCTACATAGCAACAAGGTAGAAGTCTACCTAATTATAAGGTAAGAGGCAACCTAGGTAGATGTCTACCTATTTATGAGGAAGAAGTCCACCTAAGTAGGAGTCCCTAAGGTTATATCAGACATTAGAGGGAGAAGTTCAAGCGTTTACAACGGAGTAACGATCGACAATTAATAGGAGTTTACAAAAAAAACTCAATTGTCTATATTAATTATTAAAGACGTTAAACGTTCAGATTTATTACATATCAAATCATTGGAATGTGAATGTTTTATTGTAATTAAATAGAGAATAAACTCTCAAATTAATAGGAGAACTAAATTCTTTTATTCCTAATGTACTATAAATTCTCTCGATTGAGAGGAAAATGATAAAACACAATTCTCAATACAAAGTATTGATATAATTATACCAGACTCCAATTTTCTCTATATTGTTTTTATGGTTCTTGTGTTTTCTTGTGTTCTTGCTTAACGTTCTTGATTATTTCATTCATTTGATTTTGTTTTCTAGTTCATGAACGTTCATTTGGTGTTGGGCGAAATTTTGCTCCAACAATAAGTAGTGTAAATAGTATATTTTTAACATATTTAGAGTAAATAATAGTTTATCAGTTAAATGATTTATTTATGTAAGATTTATTTAAGAAAATAATTTATATATCTTACAAATATGTCATTTATCTAATAAAATTTTCATTTACATGATAAATTTGTAATTTGCTTTAAACATTTTAAAAATCTACTATTTACTTTTATTATTTTAGTAAAAATGGTATTTATTAAAAATTCCCAAAAAAAAAAATCGAAAACTTAATTTTTATTTGTTGGATGAACTATCTAGTCATAATAATTTGTTACATTGATTTCACTTTTTTTTTTTCTTAATTTAGTCGGAAATGAAAAGAGTAATTAAACATGTAGTTCAAAAAATATATATATGTTTAAATTGAGGGTGGATTAATTTGAACTCTGTATTTTTATGTAGGTCAAATGTCATATTATCGTTAGATTATGTCTGCGATCATAATTTGAAAATGGTTGGTGAATAAAAAGGGAAGAATATTATTAACCATGTTTGAGAATTTAGTAACAACTATAACTCTTAAAAAAGATTTCAAAAGAAAAAAAAAAAAACGACAAAGGTCGTGAAAATAATTCCTCCTAAATTCTAAGAAGACTTTTTTTTTTTCATATGTTTAACCTAAAAAAAAAATTAAGTTTCTATGTTTTTTTCTTATGAATGTTTAAATTATGACTTAAAAGAATATTATTAACCATGTTTGAGAATTTAGCAACAACTATAACTCTTAAAAAGATTTCAAAAAAATTAAAAAAAAACGACAAAGGTTGTGAAAATAATTCCTTCTAAATTCTAAGAAGACATTTTTTTTTGCATATGTTTAACCTAAAAAAAAAAAAAATTAAGTTTTTATGATTTTTTTTTTCTTATGAATGTTTAAATTATGACTTAAATCCGGCAAACAAATTATTTGTATTTTGCTTGCTCAATATATAAGGTAATCATTATGATTTAAATCCAGCAAACAAATGATTTATAAATATTTTGCTTCGTCAATATATTGTGTAATCACGAAGGCACTAGAAAATAAAAAATAATAATAAAAAAAAGTAATTATGAAGGATATTCCATTATATCCACGTGTTAAAATAAAAATATTAAAAAAAAAGGGAAAAAAGAGAGCACTCAGGATAAGGAAATCTGATTTATCTACGGGTGCACGTGTAAACAATACACCCATCTCCTACCAACAAACATATACATCCCAAAACGACCCCACGACCAGCTTAACAGCTATCACTAAAACTAGCAAGTCCCCCCACACCACCGTCCTCTCGCGAGTGACGTTATCATGGCCCTTTTTCGCCTTTTTTTTATTTTTTATTTTTTAATTTTATTGGCCTTTGCCTTTTAGATTTGGCCACCCAATTCTCCCTCCATTTGCATGCGCATTGTCGTTTCCGTTTGTCTGAAGAACTCCTCCACCGTCTAGAAGAATCCACCGCCCTTTCTCCCGCGTCGTCTCCGGCGACCTTTGAAATTCCCGGCGACTTCTCCGACCATCCGATCTTCCGAGGTTCGTACAATCCTTTCGATCATCAGTTTCGAGATCGTTCGAATCTCTTCCGCAATTACGTAGTTCGATCGTCGAACAACGATCGGATTAGGGTTTTTTTCACGATTCCGATGTCGAAATAACTTTGATTTTGTTTCTCGGTGATGAATTCGGTGGTTTGGTTTGATGAACAGGAGGCAGAGCGAGAGAGAGGATTGGGGAAAGATGAGCGAAGTATTCGAGGGTTACGAGCGCCAGTACTGCGAGCTCTCCGCCAATCTTTCCAAAAAGTGTACGGCGGCCGGCGCTCTTGATGGAGGTGGTTTTTCCTTCCGGTTTTCCCTTGTTCTGCTTCAATTTCTTAGGATCATCTATTGAAGAAATTTATTATAAAAATGTTTGAAATTGAATTTCTTGCGTAATTTGTTTCCCGTTCAAATATTCAGATCGGAATATCAATTAGCTTCGTTATCGTTTCCTTGTGTTGAGCGTAATTTGAATTTGTTTAGTTGTTTAGAGTTAGAATTGATTTGTTTTTCCTGTTTTTAAAATGAAGAAATTGGGCTTTTATTTTTTCACACGATATTCTTAATTTGATTCATTATCGGGGATGTTAGGTGTGGAGAGGGAAGAAAAGCTATTGTACGTGAAACTGATCCTTTTTTCTTGTTTATTTGCAGAGCAAAAGAAGCAAAAAGTTTCAGAAATAAAGAATGGAATTGATGAAGCGGAATCTTTGGTACCGAGTGGAATTGTTGCTTTGATTGTTTTCAGTTTCTTTGTTTTTCTTTTTTTCGTTTGGTGTGATCGAAATTTGTGGCTTCGCATTATCTTTCAGATTCGTAAAATGGACTTGGAGGCAAGAAGCTTGCAGCCCAATGTTAAGCTCGTGCTTCTTGCTAAGTTGAGAGAGTATAAATCGGATCTGAATAACCTGAAAAGTGAGGTCAAAAGACTTGTAACCGGAAACTTAAATGCAGCTGCTCGTGACGAGTTGTTAGAATCGGGCATGGCTGATACTTTGACGGTATGTTTATTAGTTTTGTTAGATGATTAACCGATAGCAATCCATTGGCCAGCTTTAGGATTTGGATGCCTTCTTCTTTTCTATAACTTTGGTTTCTAATTCTAGTAACTACTTTAGTATTTTATCTTTTGTTTATGTCTTATAGTGAGAAATGGCAGAAATGGGCCATTTTCAACTAGTTGGGAATTTTTGAAATGTTAATATCATCCCATTCCCATCTTATCTATTCAGATTCGTTTTAAGTTCTAAGTGTCCATCCATGAATTTGTGGATCAATATTTTGATTTTTAATGAGAAATGCATATGCTGTAGGCATCAGCGGATCAGAGAGCGAGATTGATGATGTCTACCGAGAGATTAGATAAGACAAGTGATAGAATTAAGGAAGGCAGGAGAACCATGCTGGAAACAGAAGAGCTTGGCGTTTCCATTCTCCATGATTTGCATTCGCAGCGACAGTCTCTCCTACATGCTCATAACACGGTATCTTATTTATCATTGCGTCACTCAATTTGCTTATCATTCACATGCTCCCATTCAATCTTTTCTTTGGTTTTCAGCACATGCTTGTGTCTATACCATACGTGTAATTGAAAGTACACTACGACTGTCTTTTTGCTTAAAGCGTTTGTATGTCAAGGTTGTGTATCGTACATTTGACCTTTAGGTTGTATCTGGTAAGAGGGAAAACAGGGAAAGCATATTGGAAGGAAACAAAGGTAAATAGCCCAAGTGAGGAAAATAGAGAGGAATGGGAGGACCTTTCTCACATTGTGTTTGGTACGGATTTCCTCTTGTAAGATGGATAGAGATGAAAATTGGGGTTCTTTAAAAGATATGAGATTCCTCCTCAGCCCCAAAATCCTTCCGCTTGCCCTCTTCCTCTTTCCATTTTTCCCTAATACCAAACAAGCTCTCAATCGCAGTATATAGTTACTGAAAATGCATGCTACTTAGTCGCTCTGATGGTTTCTTGTTCGCTTGCAGCTTCACGGTGTGGATGACAACATAGGAAAGAGCAAGAGGATATTGACCTCCATATCAAGGAGGATGAGCAAGAACAAGTGGATGATTGGGTCGATTATTGCAGTTCTGGTCATCATTATCCTTGTCATCCTATACTTCAAACTTGTTAAATAGAGTACCAGGTTGTCGTTTCTTTAGTTTGGTCATTGGTTTGCGAGTGTTTTCAAGTGATCTCTTCCTTTTCTTCCGCACGACTTTCGTGTTCCTTTTTATTATTATTATTATTATTATTTTTTTTTTTTTAAGTTTGCATTTGAGTGCTAACGTGTGCAGCAATGACAATACAATTATGTATCTGGATTTATGGAATGCATAATTTGTTGTCTGATATGGTTTCCTGCACAAAACCGACTTCTATATTTACAATAAGTTAATTTTCTTTACTGCCTGCCATTGGTGTAATCATTATTATTTGTATCCTTTTAGGTTATTATTATTTGAATCTTTTTAGGGTAGGTTTTATTGATAAATATAATCACTGTACTTTTTGAGGGTAAATTTTGCTTTTTGTGGAGTTGATATTTATAATATGCTCCGAGAAATATATATATATATATATATATATATAAGTGCATATACAATTGGCCATAAAAAAAAACATATTTTTCTTATAGAGCTAAAATCAAATTTCTAAACTGAAAATGAGATGTATTGACTTTTTTATGATTAAACCCGCCCGCCCGTAGGCAAATGTTTTGTTGTTTTCGGACCATGGCAAAGAAGATTTTTATGATACACATCAAGCCATTCAACAAAAGTTTCCTCTGCTCGACTTGAGTTAAGACAGCATTCCTTTCTGAGACATCCGATGAGAGTTTGGACATCAAACGTTCAACAACGGCATGCCGTTTTTCCCGCCAAAGAAATAACAAACTTTATAACTCATAAACGACATGCCGTTTTATGAATTAAAAACGCAAACGACAGAAAATTTTCAAATTCAAACGACATGTCGTTTTTATGAACTGCTTGAAATTCGAATAAGCCGATGCACCATCCAAGTTGGAGTATAAAGAGCAGGCCATTTAACTCTCTTATCACTATCATATCCAATTTAGGAGGGGGGAAAAAAAAAAGACATTAAAAAAAATCAATCTTCACCAAAATCTAGTAGCCTTCTCTCATATGAGATGGCCAGTCAACCTAGTCCTCTCTTCACTCTCTGGCCATCACTTACGTTGTCTAGTTCGATCATGCACTCGCCAAACCTCTCTCGACGTCGGCAAGAAACTCCACGCCGCTCTCATCACCTCCGGTCTCGCCGCCTCACCCGACTCCTTCCTTTGCAATGCCCTCCTCCATCTTTACGCCGCATGTGGCAGCATTTCCTCCGCGCGCCAACTGTTCGATGAAATTCCCACGTCCCACAAAGATACCGCGGATTGGACTACCTTAACGGGATGCTTTTCTCGTTATGGATTTCCGGAACACGGGCTTCGTTTATTCGTTGAAATGAGAAGAGAAGGCGTGAGGGTGGATGATGTGGCCTTGGTTTGCTTCTTCAGTGCTTGTGCTCGCTTGGGCAATGCTGAGGTTGGTCTGCAAGGGCATGGACTTTTGGAGAAGACGGGTTTAGGTGCTGGTGTTAAGGTCTGCAATGCGGTTATGGACGTTTATGTCAAGTGCAGGATGTTGAACGAGGCGAGGCGGGTTTTTGAGAAGATGGATGTGCGAAGTGTTGTGTCGTGGACGGTGATCTTGGATGGTGCAGTTAACTCGGAAGGTGTGGGAAGTGGGAGAGTGGTGTTTGATAGCATGCCAGAGAGGAATGAGGTTGCTTGGACTATAATGGTTGTTGGTTATGTGGTGAATGGGTTTAATCGCGAAGGGTTTTCCCTAATTGATGAAATGGTTTTTGGTTGCGGTTTGAGGCTGAATTATGTCACACTTTGTTCAGTTTTATGTGCAAGTGCGCAGTCTGGGGATCTGATGATGGGCAGATGGGTTCATGTTTATGCTCTGAAGATGATGGTAAGGAAGTTAGACATAGTGGTTGAGACAGCTCTCGTTGACATGTATGCAAAATGTGGTAGAATAGACACTGCAATAAAAGTTTTTGAGAAAATGCCGATACGGAACGTAGTGGCATGGAATGCTATGCTCAGCGGTTTAGCCATGCATGGAAGGGGCAGATTCATGTTGGATTTATTTCCTCGGATGGTTATAGAAACCAGGCCAGATGACTTGACCTTTATTTCCTTGTTGAGTGCCTGCAGCCACTCCGGTCTTGTTGAAGAGGGTCGTCATTACTTCCATAATCTTGAATCGTTGTACTGCATAACGCCTAAGATAGAACATTATGCCTGTATGGTGGATCTATTGGGCAGGGCAGGTCATTTAGAAGAAGCACTGAGTTTAGTAAAGAATATGCCAATGCCTCCGAACGAGGTTGTTCTTGGTTCCCTTTTGGGTTCCTGCAGCATTCATGGGACGCTAAAACTAGGCGAACAAGTTCTCAAAGAGCTGGTTCAGTTGGATCCTCACAACACTGAATATCATGTCTTGCTTTCCAACATGTATGCCTTGGAAGGAAAGCATGAAAAGGCTAATTCCATTCGGCATGTTCTCAAGAATAGGGGCATAAAAAAGGCTCCTGGAATGAGCTCAATTCATGTTGGCGGCCAAGTTCATCAGTTCAGTGCAGGAGACAAGTCACATCCACAAAGCACAGAGGTTTATATCATGTTGGATGAGATGATTCGGAGACTGAGATTGGCTGGTTACGTTCCCAACACTAATTCCCAGGCTTTTTCTGGTAGCGACTCTAGAGAAAATAACGCAGATGAGTTGGAGGAGATAGAGCAGGCACTGTTCTCTCACAGTGAGAAGCTGGCAGTGTGTTTTGGGCTTATAAGCACAAGACCTGGTTCACCTCTTTATATTTTCAAGAATTTACGCACATGCCTAGACTGTCATTCTGCTATTAAGTTTGTTTCCGAGATATACAATCGAGAAATTGTTGTCAGAGATCGCAACCGCTTTCATCATTTCAAGCAAGGTTCCTGTTCTTGTTCTGATTATTGGTGACAATGGCCAGTTATGCAGCTGGTGTTGGATTTATGGAACTACGGAACATGTCCTCTGAGTTACTGATTTCACACAGCGTCATCTAAATGACTCTCAGTTAATCTGATCAGTATATTTTGTTGTCATAACAAAGGATGTAACTTTTTATCCTGATGAGATTTTATATGTCATCACGCTGTTCTTTCTATAGAATATGCACACATACAACAAAGCCTACTACAAGGAATGGAAGCTTCTAATTTCAGGGCAGGTAATGATACAACTCCAAGAACTGAATATGGAGTAGGAGATATAGATGGAGATCGAAGAGAGTATTATTTCCGTTCGGGCATTGCCATGGGATTTCCTGTCGGATTTTTGGGTGTCATTAGTCCATTGCCTCTCTGCCGATCCTGAAGACTGTTTTAGTGTTTCACTTTCGGTCTGTTCAACATGTGTGGTTCAAAGATTGGTACTATTGCATGCCTTGGTATTTTTTCTTTCTTTTCTTTTTCTTCTGCTCTGTACTATGTAAATCATTTCCTGGTATAATATGGTATTATACCAAAGATTGTTTTATGTTTGCCGTTGTTTCAATCATACATGAACAAACACACATACACACTTAACAAGTAGAATAAAGAGAATACAAGAAGTCCAGCTTCAATATCTAAAGTTATTATGTTTATTTACTCAAACAATGTCATCCCTGGTAAACTTCTTTAATATCCACTCGAAAAAATCTCATCCCTGATAAATTCTTTAAATTCGGAAGTGAAGATTAAAAAGGTTGTTTACAGTTATTGTTTTGCCGTTGAGGGACTCTCTGTCTTAATTACCAATGCTTGTATGGTTTCCACTATAACGTGCGGACTTAGAGTGGCGTCTACCTTCAAAATCCCTTCGGAATCATCGATCTGAAGCAACTCTAACTGAGATCTCAAAAGCGAAGACGGCATGAAATGCTTACCTTCTGCAGCTCTCTTCTCTAATCGAGCAGCAAGCACATCAGCCTCGGCATCCAACAGCACAAACTTCACCACACTCGTATAGCTTTCTGGCTCATAATTTGGATCAGCACATCTAAGAATTTCTCTGTATCTCTTCTGCAGAGCCGAACACCCCAGAATCAAACTTTTTCTATTTACTAAACTTTCTCTCAAGGCATCTCGAAGCGTTTCAAGCCACGGAATCCGGTCTTCTTCCGAAAGAGGAATCCCAGCCCGCATCTTTTCTATTATTTGAAGAGACAAATTTTTTTTTTTTTTTTTTTAATATGGGAAGTAACATGGACAATGATCTAAAATCCATAAAGAAGAATGAAAATGAAGATTATACAAAGTAAAAATAAATTCAACCTTTGTTTGATTTTGGATGAAAATCATCTGCATCAATGAAGCTAAAATTTGTCTCTTTTGCCAGCATCTCACCTATTGTACTGTCAAACCAGCATGAGATGTGTAATTACAAGTATTTATCAAAAAAGCTAAAATTAAAATTTAAAGTTAATGCAATATACTAAAAAGCTTCAAGTTTTCTGCTCTATATGTTTTGTGTCCAAGTTGTTTTCTTTTTCTACATTAAAAAAGTTTGAACTTGAAAGAAAAACAACCCAGAAAAATAGAAAGGAAAATCAGAAAGCTCAGATTGAAGCTTACGATTTTCCAGCCCCACTGACCCCAATGATAACTATAGCAATTGCTGTGAAAAAAAAAGAGGAACCATTTTATCACTAGAAAATCAAGATTATATCCAAAAGAAAATTGAAGTTTCTTTCAAGACAATAAAAAATCGTTTTACAATTAAATTTTCCATTTAAACCAAAAAGAAAAGAAAAAAAAAAAAAAAAAGAATGAAAGAACAAATCAAGATCGTACCTTGAGAAGCTGACGAAGCCATATTTTGGGCACTTGCAATCAAATGAGTTGATCAGGATTCAGGCCTGTGTTTCTCTACAGAGTCCCCCAATCCAACAATAAAGTAAATAAATAAATAAAAATAAATAAAATAAAACCAACAAGGTTAAGACGAACAACAAGGACAAATGATGACCAACCAATGAGAACTGTGGAGCAGAACCAATCGGGCAAAAAGTGGGTTGACTAACAATGCCTTGTGGTTCGTCTGGTTAAACTAGAAATCAAAAACATTTTTGGCATGTTTAATAAATTTGTTCAAATCATTCAACTCAAACTTTTTTTTTTCTTTCTCTCAAAAAATTTTTATTTTTTTTCCATAATTTTTTTTTGCTTTTCTGAAAATTCAAAAAAATATACTATTAAAACTTAAAAATCCCAACTCAAAATACTCCACCAAACGGGATTTAGAACCGAATATCTAGAGATGATATTTTAAAAATTGAATTAGAAATATTTGTTTAAAAGAAAAATTTTTGAAAAATTTTTGTGATATAAATAATAAATGCAAAAATTTGAACTGTTTTTGAAAAAAAAAAAAATATGTAAAATTGATCTGATCTTATTCGACATAAAAATCATCTAATTTCGATTTTAAACAAGAAAATTATGGATTTTTAAAATTTGAATTTTTTGAAAATAGAAGAAAAAGAAAGTTTGATATAGAATTAGAAATTTAAAATTCAGATAATAAAATAATATTTTGAGATATTACCCCAAACAAGTCCGTGGTATCATTATGCAGGGCGTATGTATATATACTCTGCATTTATTTAGGTAGAATTATTATTATGTTTTTTTGAAAGGATTTCCATAGAATTATAATTCATCTCAACGTCAATTAGATAAACATATAATTTTTAAATACTTATTTAAGTAAATGATCAAAAAAATTATTTAAAAAAAAAACTATTAATCAATTATTGATTGTAAATATATTAAGTGACATTTTAAAAACTGTCCATTTTTTTAATTTATAAAGCTTCAATCATTTATTAAAACAAATTATTAAAAATTTATTTATCTATATATTTGATAATATTAATATTTCGAGAAAGTATAACTTATCTGTAATTTCATATATGATTCCATTATGAGATGTAGAGTTCAAAAATCTTCATTGCTTAACAAAAGTTTATTACTAATAATCAAAATCATCTATAATAAATTTAAATAATAAAAAAATCAGATTTTCACTCGGTCTTATGAATGTTTCTATCTATATGAGAGAACCACATCTAATCCTGTCAGGTTGAATAGCGGTGTTGAAAATTGCAATTCATTAAAATTCTCTCTCGTAGTTGAAAATGAAGCATTTTCAATGTGAATTTTCTAAATAGTAGAGGGTGTCTAAAATCATGCGAGAAGAGTCACGAAAGGCCATGCAGGGAAAACGTCTAATACCTGCTCTGCCATCCAATAACAAATACTAGTAAAAGCCACTCAATTCAAAGCCAAAAAAAAAAAAAAAAAAAAAAAAAAAAAACCGTCACAAAATGCATGTATGATGGGGGAGCCATTGTTGTTGCTGTGATGGCGTTTGGCAAGGATGGCGACGCCGACGCCGAGATCAGTCTTCGGGGCGGAGGACGTTGAAGACGTTTGTGAGCTATTTAGAAATGTGTTTGCGCATTCATCCACGACAACTATATATATTAGTCTTTTTTTGTTTTTGCTTAAAAACTTTATTATATATATGTATATGTATATTAGTTGAAAGCATGTGTTATGCATGTGCATATTCGCTTTATTTCAATCAAAATCTTTTTTATTCCGATTTGTTAAAATAACATATGAAAAGGAAAAAGATGTTTAAAAAGAGACATAAAATTAGAAGGAAAGAAAGGAAAGAATATTATAAATGCCACACTTAAATGAAAGAATGACAAATAAATCAAAGAGGGGTTTCGTCAAAAACCACGATTTTTTATCAAATTTGATGAATTGTACGCATTTGAACAAATTACTTTAATTGCTACCCAAAAAGAAGGGGAAAACAGAGAGAGAGAGAGAGAGAAAGTATTTCAATTAAACATATTCGATAATTGAAGAAATTAAGAGAAAAGCAAAAAAAAAAAAAAAAATCAAGATGATTTTTGAAAAAAAAAAATTAAAGGGAAAAGGTAAAAAAATAAATACTAAAAGATTCAAGGATTCCTATTAGACTATTAAAGAAAAGGGAAAAAATTAAAATAAAAAAAAGCACAGAGTAAAGGCTTTTAAGCGTTCTATATCTATATATATATAGTAAGATATAAGTGAAAGACTGCTGCAAACATATCTCTAAATGTCTCAAGAACGTCTTTTAATTTGGAACTGTACGACCCTTGGAAAAAGACATATTGATTGCTTCTGCAAGAAGGCTGAGTTAAGTTTAATTACCAAGAAACCAAACATTAACAAATATATTTCAAGCCTATGTCATTTATGTATTAATAAACAAACAAATATTTGTTGTTATTATAATAATATTATAAAAAAAAATGAAAATCTTTAAGAAAAATGAAAAAGTATTTCATGAGAAAGAACTTACCGGAAGTAACAAACGAAGGCAAGAAAATTAAGAACCTAATGACTTATTTATAGGCTGACCAACCTTAGTCCTAGTAGGAACTAAACTTAAACGACTTATTTCTAGTCCAATGAGAATTTAAATTCGATTCTAACATAAAAATAAAAAAGTCTTAATTTTAATAAAACTTCCCAATTTAGTTTCCCTTTGTACCAAATTTCCTCAATTCTTGGCTTGGCCCAAATACTTAATTGTTTGCGATATTACAATTTATGATCCAATTTAACATGGATTGTATAAGCATGGGGATGTAGCTCAAATGGTAGAGCGCTCGCTTTGCATGCGAGAGGCACGGGGTTCGATCCCCCGCATCTCCATGTTTTCCTGTTTTTCTTTTTTTTTTTAACTCAAAAAATTATCTAACAAGATTTTGTAGAAAGGATTGAAAAACATATCTGAAAATAAGAACAATATAAAACTGCCTCGTTTAACACTCAATCAAACCTTGTATTCCACGATTTTCCTCAAATCATCTGAAAATACACCTAAAGTTCTTTCCAATATGTTATAAAACTCATTTTATTCAAACTTTACTCGTTTACAGGGCAGTAATTATTTCCGTTTCCTTAGTTCTCTAATGATCTGATCCTCTCGGCCTTGGAATCTTCTCCATCTCAGCTTCAACCGTAACGTTTAAGCAGAAAATGGTATCCTCAAGGCCATTCTCTGTGCAAGCCAAGGCCTGTCAGCATTCGGGTCAATAAAAGAGTGCATCAGGAACTGTTCCGCTTCGTCATCCATAAGTTCTCGACACCATGTCACCCGTTTCGAGGGGCAACTCCCTGGCCCAAAACACCTGCAGTTTTCATTGACCGATTCGAGCTTAATAGTTTATTGGAATGAAAAAAGGGCGTGATCTAACTCATGCTGCGTCTAATGAGCAGGCAAATGAAAACAGCCTACAAGTTTCAAAATCAACACAATCTCCAAGATGATTAAGAAACGCATAGAAAGCAAGTCTTCTTACTTGCGTCCACAATATCATAATGAAATCATGAAACATAGGAACGCGTCGAAAAGAAAAATTGACTAAGCAATAAGATTGCCTTTTGTTCTTCTTAGTTCTTTCATTTTTGGCACGAACACATTATAACTTATCTAAATTTTGGTGGAACCATGCAAATAGAGTAGCCAGCGTACCTGTATTCATAAAAGCAAGCACTTCTTTCGTTCTCAGCTTTTCCCCAGTTATTCCAACCCACGTGTTTGATGCATCCGTCCATATATGTGTATGCGAACACGACTCTCGCAAAAGGTCCCCATGGTCGTCCTAGGTATGCATAAGGAGTTCCTCCGTTGCCAGTGATCACACATCTGCATCGAAAATGGAAATCCCATGTTGGACTGAAAAAATACAGATAAAGATCCTATCTTGATGCACGTGATCTTCTGCGAGAAATGATCACTCCAGATGTGCAAAAATAAACCAGAAAAGCACAAATTGTAATAATCGAAACATCTAAACTTGTTTAAATTAAGAACTCCACCAGAAAAGCACAAACTGAAAAAATGGCCAATTACACACCTCAAGAACACATAACCAGTAGTCTCTTGAGAGGATTTTCTACTTTGTGCAGTTATGAAACCTGCCGACTTGCAATGGATGTGACAATGCTCCAAAAGGGCGGTGCTATTCCCGAAAATGAAGTCAACACTTCCTTCAATGTAACAATCTTTGAGATACTGCTTTCCATAATGCAAGTACAGAGTATCCTGCCAAAAAATCATGTTCAAAATAAATCTTATTGTTATATAAATGTCGGTTCCTTAATATCTCGTTCTAAAAATCATCCTGAAATGGAAAGCAATTGCAGGCAGTCAAGTTGAACATCGAATCCACCAAGCGGCTCAACATGCCCTCAAAATTTTAATGGCAAGAAACAGTTAAAACTACCTGCCATCCAAGGAATCTGCAATTGTAGAAGGCACACCGATCGGCCGTTACTCTAATCGCCACAGCTTGACCTGAACCCTAAAAAAGGAAGGAAGAAAAACGGGGAAAAATATGAGCATCTGATCTTATTCGAATTCTGTTATAATTGCATATTGTTTGATTCTGATAGCATTTTTCTATTACTTTACGGTTCAGAAATATAGACTAATACAATATAAAATATTATGACACCCACCCCCACACCCAAATCCTCAAATTGAAAATTCAAAACAGTATCTTTGTTGTGCAAAACAAACAAAAGAAATTGAATTGAAAAGGCATAACAAAAGACAAGTTTTAAGACACCTGACGTCGTACACAAGTGTACTTGTATAACAATCCAAGAAAGTGAAATTACATTCATTTAACGGATTCAAACATTTCTTTCATGTTTGAGGCTATATCAAACCTAAACAGCTGCAAAAAACTGAATCTTTTTTCACAATACCCAAGAAAAAACAAATTTCTTACCTCAGGAGAAGAGTTCTCAAAGGTGATATTTTCAGCGATAAAGTCCTCTCCTTCAACAATAGTACTCCCACACCCAAACGTCCCAGTCCCAATCACCCGAGGCGCCTGCCAAAAAAAGAGAAAAAAAAAAAACCAATCAGCAGTCTCCGCGTGTCGAGAGGCAAAGTGGGCAGGACCAAAAGCTCGGTGCTACTGCGACTGTTACCTGGTGGTGTTCGATCTTAGTGGCGGTGTTGTTCCACGTGAGCACCGTGTCCTCCGGACGGAGACCGGCGAGGGTGATGAGGTTCTTAGTCTTGGGCACGTACACCGGCTGTCGGTAAACGCCCGGCGACACGCGAATCACCGTCCGACGAGTGTTGCAGAGAGGGACGGCGTCGATTGCCTCCTGTACCTTCCGGTAGTCTCCGGTGCCGTCCTGTGCCACGGTTATTACAGTACAGGAAGCCGCCATTGAAGAAGGGAAGAGAGAGATGATTTTCTCGCTTCTTTTTTTTTTAAATTATTTAATTTTCTTACAAAAACGGCGATTAGATCGATGGGTTTTGAGGCTGAAGAAAACCGCTAAAGCTGACACTAGAATCTTTTTTTTTTTTTTTTTTATAATTATTATATTTTTAGGGTGCTTTTCTTGGTTTGGGATTGTGGGTAACTTCGAAAGCAAAAACTGGAATCTTGTTGAGGTTTTTGTTTGGTTTGTCGTTAAATGGTGGGTTAGTGTTTGGTACGAGATAATCTTTTATAAAGAAATAGAAATTTTAAGATTATCATGTTTATTATAAAATTATCTTATTTTAAGATACTTGATAAGTTTCAGATACCCTTATAAAGGGGTAATCTGAAACCCACATCCCTTAGGTTTCAGATTACCCCTTATCTAAATATCATGATAATCTTAAAATTTAAATAATTTATATACAATTATCCTTTTAACTTTTAAAATTGTCTACATACAAACCAAACACTATAATCTAATATTCTTAAGAATTTGATTACTTTAAAAAGATTGTTAGATATCTGATTACATTTGATTATCTTCAACCAAACACCTCTTGGACTTAAGATAACGCCGTTACGCGGTACGAGGGGGAGGGGAAAAGGTTACTGTAATCGTGTCCTCATGGTTGCTCGACATGTTTTTTTTTTAGGTTCTTTTTTCCCTTTATTTATTGGGGGACTTTTACAATGGGTCAAGTTGTTTTACCCCTTGATGGGGTAAAAAATCTTGACCATCGATCGATTTTGGATGGTTGAGACGGGGTGAATGCACAAAATTCATTATGGACCCATCAATATCTGATTCTTGTAAATATTATAAAATAAAATAAAAAAGAAAAACCTCCGATGAAGAAGGTGATCGGAGAAACAATAAGTAGAGAAACGACGTAACGACGACAGAGAAGACGATTGGAGCATCGATTTCCTCTCGCCTATGTCGGAACCTCTCGCGGCTTCCTTCATTGCCGGTGTTTGGGAGGACGAGGGGAGGTCGCGTGGTGGTAGTTTGCCGTTGCCTCGGGAGCGTGGGTCGCCGTCGGGGGAAGGGGATCTGGGTCGCCATTGGGGGAAGGGGGTGGGTCGCCGAGAGGGGGGTGGGTCCTGGGGGCTGGGAAGAGTTTTTTTTTTTTTTTTTTTTTTAAACGGTGTTTGAGAAGAGAGGAGGAGGTCGTGTCGTGGTTGTTTGCCGTCGCTGCGGGGAGCGTGGGTTGCCATTGGGTAGAGGGGTTGGGTAGTCGTCAGGGGGTGGGGGTGCTGCGAAGAGGTTTTTATTTTTTTTCTTTTTTTTATGGTGTTTAGGAGAATGAGGGAAGGTCGCGTGGTGGTTGTTCGCTGTCGCCGCGAGGAGCGTGGGTCGTTGTTTTTGTTGGGGGGGGGGGGGGGGGGGGGGGTGGTG
>JAFMPE010195368.1:660-17712 GCA_024759925.1 Ficus religiosa | reverse complement strand
TCAAACTAAACTTTTTATCTCAAACTTTTTACCAAACACTCACCTTTTAAACTCAACTCAACTTAACTCAAACTAAACTTAAAACTATCAACTCAAACTTACACACCAAACAGGGTATTAGATTGCTTTTATAAGAGTTAAAAAAAAAAAAAGCTTACAATCTCATATTTTCATCATTCTAAATCATCATATTCGCATTACGTAAAATCTTGAAATATCACAATATTTTGAATACTCGAGTATAAGTATTTAATATTATGATATTTATCTTTAATACGCTACGTCAAAACTTGTAAAAAGATATACACATGATATTACTGAGAACTTTTATGGATACATAGCACTTTCATTTTAAACACTATAACAAAAATATTTTTAAATGATATTGTTACTTTGTTGTTCTAATTTTCATAATATTAATATTTATTGTTAGTTTTATTAAATAATAGCATAGTTTTTTGTTTATTTTTTATAAACAAAATGACTAATCATCAATCATATGTTATTCGAGTTCACAATATGCTCTGAAAGATTATTAGAATGCAGATTATGAGAACGTTGTAAAATATGCGATACAATTCATTGCATATGAGGAGTCAGTTGATTTTACTAATTATTTAAATAAAGAAAATGAACTAGAGATTCATTATAACTTATGCCACAGAGATTAAATAAAGAAAATGAACTAGAGATTCATTATAACTAATGACACGGAGATATCACATTTAGAACAGTGAGGATTTTGTTGGGATTTTTCACATTATCATAGCATTAACTTTGTTTATATTCCTAAGAAATGACAATCAAAATTGCTTCATTATTGTCTAACAAAGAAAAGTGGCAAAACTCTAGGCATATTATAACACAAAAAAGTTTTTTTTTTTTTTTGTCACCACATAAAAAGATTTAAACTTTGAACGTCCAAGCAAAGTGTAATATTAAACTCTAAGAACGGCTTTAAACTTCCAATCTCACATATTACATTTTAAAACAAAAAAAAAAAAAAACTTTCTCTTTTCACCCCAAGCTTGTCAACTAAACTCATATAAATATAATACATAAAAAGTCCATAGAATGTATCGTATCAAAGCAGGTGAGAAAGCGAGAGACGAAGAAGAAGAAACCTTTGATCTTGAAAGCTGTTGACAAAGCCGAAGTGAGAAAGGTAGCTTCTTTTTTTGAGAGGAAAAAGATCACTCCTTTGTGACAAAGTAAGAATATAATCTGTACGTAATACTCCCTCCGAGTCCTGACTATTTTATGAATTTATCAATAAGTTGAATGACAACGTTCTTTTAACATTTTTGCTTGTTTTATTGGTTTATAGGTTACGACATATATTTTCACGTTAGAGTTTGCAATAATTGAAAAGACTCTGAAAGATCATGAGAATGAAGATTATGTCGTAAAATATGCGACATCGTTATTGCATATGAGGAGTTAATTGATTTTACTAATAATTTAAATAAAGAAAATGAACTAGAGATCAGTATAACTTATGCCGTATAGATACCACACTTATAGCTGTGAGGATTTTATTGAGATTTTTCACATTATAACGCCATTTCCTTTGTTTATATATATTCCTAAGAAATGAAAATGAAAATTACTCCATAAAAGTCTAATAGAAAAATGTAGGGGGTTTTTTTTTCTTTTTTAATGAAGGAAGAGAATGACAAAACTCTTGGCATGTTATAATACTAAGAGAGTTTTTTTTTCACTTTTTTATTTAAACTTTGAACATCCAAGTGCCGTATTTATTAAACTTGCAGAAAAAACGTCTTTCAACTGCCAAACTCCCATATTCTTTTTAAATCTTTTTTTTCACTCCAAGCTTGTCAACTAAACTTTAATTTGTGGAATATAATAGAAAGAATTACATAAAAGATCCATTTTTAAAGTCTCATTTTGAAATATGTCTATTTTTTTAACAATATTATGTTTATATCAATTTTTTAATAAATAAATGTCATAGAGATACCATAGTCATAGCTTAGAGGTATCACACCATTCCCTTCATTACCATTGTTTATTTTCCTAAGAAAAGAACGATGACATTTACTCCATTACAGTCTAATGGAGTTTGGATAGCCAAGAAATACACAATGAAGCACTTTATTAAACCAAGATATCAAAATTGTTAAAATGAAACCAGCAAATGGAATAATCCGGAGACTTTACTAACACATTTCAGATTTTCACAAAGTTTCTTTGCTTAGAACCTACTAACTATACCAACCATACGGAAAACGTCAGCAACAAAGTAAGCATATGGGAATAAGACTAACAGGAAGGGTAAATGAAAGTAGCATGAGATAGGCATTAGTTTAATATGTAGAGGAAAGGTAAAATAAGTATATGTTCTTCGACGCTACATTAGATTAGATTGAATAGCACGTAGCCAAAACAGCATATTCACAACCCTAAGCCCTGTTTATTTCACAAGTTCATCTTCAGAAAGGGAGAAAAAAAAAAAGCAAAATAGTGTTTTTCCTAAGCTTGCATTTGGTTCGTCAGCTGGAGATGAAATTTTTAAGTTAGAGTTGGTTGACTTTTAAAAACTAATTATAAATTTTGTTGACTGTTGATAAAAAGACAAGAACTGAGATAAAAAAGTATAATTTAGTTGGAGTCAATCTTGAATACTAAATGAAACCTAAGTTTTAATCTTATTAAAAGCAAGCTATATAATTTTTAAACTTACTTTGGACAGTACCCTTTTGAAATCTTCACCCAATACGCTATTCTTAGCACCATTTTTCTTATTTCAAATAAATTTTTGTTTTCAAAAAGGGAAAATTTTTACACATCCAAATACCGTTTTATTTTTAAAATAAAATGACTTTCTCATTTCAAACAAACAAAAATTTCCTTTCCGAGAATTGACATGCGATCCAAGCAAATTTCTCAAACAACCACTTTTGTTACCTTTTTTTCAATCGCTTGCGCCCAACTAAACCTTCTGCACAGCTTTCTGTGTCTCCTCCTCCGTCAGTTTCTTTAACTCCTTCTCGATCCGTCTTTTTGTCTTCCCTGCTTGGTTACACCAGAAAGACAACTAATTAGCCAAACACCATATGAAAATAACATATATAAATATAAATATATATAGACATAGAGTCTAACAGGTGACTAATGGGATGTTTGATAACACATCTCAACTCCAGCTAAACTGTATTTTTTCATCTCAATTTTTGTCTTTTTTAGAAAAGTCAACAAAATTTATAACTACTTTTTAAAAAGTTAATACTATTCAAACTTAAAAATTTCAACTCAACTCATTCACCAAACACCCCTAGTGTTGCTTTAAAACTAAAAGCAAAGATTAGACACTAATAAGTCAACCATGGAGACGTAAAAGAACAACACTAATAAGTGAACCATTAAATTGAGTTTGGACTTGATGAAGAAAAAAAAAATTGAACTTGGCAAGGACGAGTGAAAAATTAAATACAGGAAAAAAAAAATTTAGTGAGTGAAAATGCATTATGTTGATTAATAGTTAGAGACACAGCCTAGCGATAGTATTCTATTAAAAAAAAATCAACATATTAAATCTACATGTGTGAAGCACGTGCCTAAAAACTAGTAAGTACTAAATAAATAAATAAATAAAAGGGACAGAATTTGAAGTCCTTTACCCCGAAATTCACAGGAAAAAAAAAGTTTCGCTAAAAAAAAAAGAATGATTTCTTAAAAAATTGTTAAAAAATAAGAAATTGTTACATTGGTCTCCGAATATTTTTATGAGTGAATTGGTTGATGCCCTTTTTTTTTTTTTGTTGATTCTTAAAATTTTTTTGGATAAATTTCAGTTTTACTCCTTGAACTATGATGATTTTGTAACTTTGCTATCTGAACTTTGAAAATTAGTATAAATGCTCTATGAATTATGAACTCTTTTCAAAATTGACAAAATTGCTGACATGACAACAACTAAAGTGTAATTTAATAAGGACAAACTTTATTTTTGCCCCCTTAAACTTTAATATTCTTGTAATTTTACCCCAAATTATGGAAACTGTTGTTTATGCTCTTTAAATTTTAAATAATTGGCAAGAATACCCATTGAATTTTAAATCGTTAGCAAAAATATCTCTTGTTTCATATTTAGGCCATGTAAGAGCATATTCAATGCAATAATAAATTAGTGTACCAATGGTAAATTTTGACATCTGGATGAAAACAGTACTCTCTAATCTAGTGCTATCTTTCATACCAAATTTACCATATGCTAAACTTTATGATAAATTTACCCCAAATTTCACTTTTGATTCTTATTGGTTATTGTCTCATATAATTATAACAATATTTTATTTATTTATTTAAATGCTAAAAGTTCACTTTTGTAAAGCAAAATGACAATAACAAAGAGTAGAAATAACATAAGAAAATAATGTGATGCATTGAATAATAAAATAAAATAACGCATTTTTCATAATATTTTGTAACAAATATAGCATTGGTACACATAAATGCATTTGACATGGTCTAAGACTTTAAGAAACTTTAGTTTTACCCTTAAATCTAGTACATTTGTAATTTTATTTCCAAACATTGAAAAACCAATGCTTATATTTCTTGACCTTTAAACTATTAGTAAAATCACTGATATTTTGTCAACTTAAAATTAATATGGTACAAATATCTTTAAAAGTTAGTTTAAATTAAAATCCTTAGAAATACAAAAATTATCTTAAAAATCTGTAAAAGTTCAAACTATGTAAATAAAAATTCCTTTATGTTTTTTTTTTGGTTTTTTTGGTTTTTTTGTTTTTGTCTTTGTAACGACTTTAATTTTAAAAACAAATCTTATGAACGCTAACAACACTGAAAATGATAAAAAGACAGACATCGCAAAGGATAAAAGAGACAGAAAACAAACATAAAGTCAATATACCTAAAGGCCTAAAAATGAGTAATGTGTTCATAAAATTTATTTTTAAAATTGAATTCACTACAAAAAAAAAAAAAGGGAACTTATTTATTTAAATCTCTTGAATTTCGATAGATCTTTATAG
This sequence comes from Ficus religiosa, assembly GCA_024759925.1. Classification (NCBI taxonomy): domain Eukaryota; kingdom Viridiplantae; phylum Streptophyta; class Magnoliopsida; order Rosales; family Moraceae; genus Ficus; species Ficus religiosa. The sequence goes on along the minus strand of JAFMPE010195368.1, from coordinate 12,691 downwards.
CTATTTTTTTGTGGTTATAAAGATTTTCTTTCAAAATAATCTTTTATTATATTATGGTCACATCAGTTTTAATTGGATGAAAAGATTTTGCAAAACACTAGTTTTTTAATGTTTAGTGGTAAAGTTATAAATGAACTAAAATTTAGGGGGATAAAAATTAAGTTTTTTTAAGTTTTATATTGCCATGAAATAAAGGATATTTTTACTAACGAGTTAAAGTCTGAGGGACATTCTTGCTAACTATTTAAAGTTTAAGGGGTATAAACACTAGTTTTCAAAGCGGAGGGTAGAGTTACAGGAATATAAAGTTCAGGGGTCAAAATAAAGTTTGTCATTATTAAATTACAATTTAAATATTATCATGTCAACAATTCCATCCATTTAACTTACAGAAAAAGCAAAGATGATAATATTTTAGAGAGAATGAGGGAAAAAAACATTTTTTTTAAGCGTGACACAAAAATTATAGCAAATATTTTATGAGATAGAAAATAATAGCATAATTTTAAAAATTAAAAACAAAATATAAAATATTTTCTAATTTTATAGAAAATGGCCCTAGAACTATTTTTACCTAAAAACCAAACATCCCTGGCATCTACATCAACCTCATTGTCGGAGGTCCATGTCCATCGCCATTTGCTACTATCAGAATTTGGTTCGCGATTGCAACCTCATGTGATGCCGAAATCGCGAAGCCTGACTCGTGCGATTACCAGAATCAATGAAACTTGGCTCGCATGATTGCCGGAATCTGGTCGAAATCTCAACCTAAGTTGGTGAGGCCCTGGTGTACTTGCAAACGATAGGAATGGACCATCGGCCTCACCGATGGCAAGAATCATGAATGCGACAACCACCCTTGCTGCCGGTGGTGAGTTTGGGTTAGGGATTTGGGGTAGATCTAGGATTTTATTATAATTTGTGGCTAGTTTTAAAAATAAATAAAAATTATTTTCAAATAAAAAATTAAAAAAATAATCATAAAAATAAAGTACAATAGATATTTGTGTTGTGAAATTAATCTTAGTAAATAATTTTGTTAGAAGAAAATCAATTATTTTTGGTAATAAAATCCATTTCCAATATTTTCTTATAAATGTCATATTTACCTTGCATTATCTAGAAGAAAATCCATTATTTTCTTTAAGATGTGTTATTTTCGGTAAGAAAATCTAATATTTTTTTTGGTAAATATTTACTGATAAATTCGATATTTTTTGGTAAATATTTATTTGTAAATCCAGTATTTACAAGTAAACAACCACCGGTAAATCTGGTATTTACAGGTAAATAATTATTATAAATATGATATTTTCAAATAAATACTTACTAATAAATCCAGTATTTACCGATAAATATTTACTTAAAAATATTATATTTACGAATAAATATTTATCAGGAAATCATGTATTTATAAGTAAATAATTATAGAAAATCCGGCATTACAGACATTTGAAAATAATCATTTACTTGAAAATACCTTCTATATGAAATACAAAATTAAACATTTTTATTAATTTTATAAAATAAATACATTATTTGGTTAGCCCTAAATTTTGATATTTTCATATCAACCCCTACCCTCTAAAATCACACCCAAACCATCTCCAAGCAGCAGCTGCCGCCGCCACGGCGACCACTGCCGCCGCACTTGCTCAACGGCGAAGCTCGATCCACCAACAGGATTGGGATCTCGCAACCTTCGCTGCCGCCAGCACCCTCGCTCATCGCTATCACCGAATCAGATCTAATTTGCCCGTCGTCGGAGCCCTTTACGTCGAGATCAGATCTGCCGTCGCCGTTGCTGGGAAGAACGCAACGCCGTGGCGACGGAGAAAGCGACATCGCGAGGTAATAGATCGTCGGACAGGGATGATCGGGATTCAACCTGCAAAACAATAACAACCAACATAACCCAGAGACACGAATATAAATCGAGACGGAAAAGCGAGAGAAATCATCACCGATGAAGAAGACGAGTTCGGGAACAGTAGTCAACTCTCTCCGTCATCATCGTAGCGTTTCTCCATCATCGGTGTGGCATAATCCGGTCGATGAGTTATGAGAGAGAGACAGAATGAGAGAGAAAGAGTCTGTATACAGATTGAGAAAGAAAGAGAGAGAGGTACGAAAAGGGCAAAATTGAAAATAAATTTAAAGAAAGGTAAAAATATGCTATAATTTACTCTCATCTAAAATATAAGTTATAAACTTCCTTAACACGTCTAAATTATGCTATATATATCTTACATTTTCTCATCATTTTATACCTCATAAAGTATTTTTATCGTTTTTCAAAGTTCATGATAAAAGTTACAAAAATCATCAAAATTCATTGAGTAATAATGATCTTTGTTTTTACAATTCAAAATAATAATAATAATAATAATAACAATAATAATAATAATAATGAACTTTGTTTTTTCAATTGATTGACCTTGAACTTATTGAAAAAGTGCAAAACGATCCTTTTCATGAACTGACATTTGATTTTTCAGAAATTTGTATCATGTGAAACTCACATGGAAACAATTGATTCGGCTAAGATTTTCCACATTCTTTAGCCTTGTATATTAGCATATAAATATATATATACATATGTATGTATATCATCACTTCAAGATGGTTAGCCTGCTCTATCTTTTAAGTTAAGAGATACCAATGCTTGATCATATATCATGTCTAAATTATATGTTAATTGGATCCTTTGAAAGTCTGTCATAGTTATTTTAAGGGATAGCCTAAATATTTGGTAGCCAAGGGATCAAAATAGGGAAGAAACTCGAATCTAAGCATTTAGTGAGTAAGATAAGCGCCGTACTGACCTAGCTAAAGGACATTGGCGTGGGCGTGAACATTTAATCCAACTGTGTGTGATTATCTTACTTTCTGTCTTTTTAAAACTCACTTCCTTTTTTGCTATATTGCATTAACAGACAAAAGTGAGGAATCCCGTTGTTCAACTTTGTCATTCTTACTCAATAGCGTCAATAGTCTGATTTGGATAAAGGCCAGGGCAAATATTTCCACTTTCCTGCAAACAGTCAATAAGCTCTTCATGTCATTTTTCCTTACTGTTCCTCGCTTCTTTTTTTACAATCTTTGTAATTCTTTTTGCAACTTACTATAATAGTTGCCTTGTGCTTGTAGATCTTCACAAGTCATATTATTTATTGCTATTGTTACCTGAGTTCACAAATTCGATTATTTATAGCTTCCTTTACTTGAAAAAGATTTTAGAAAGTGACTAAAGACCATATTGTACTATCGAAATTGCAATAGTGATAGCAATGGAATAGAATGAAAAATAAAAGTGATTCATATGTTTGGTTGAAACTTTGTAAACTCATGGAATGCTATAGAAAATTCTTTTTTTTTTTTTGGGACAAAAATATTTTACATTTAAAAAAATTTTTTTTGACAATGTTCTTAATTATCAGAAAAGAGAGAAAAAAAAAAATTCCTGGCATCGCAAATGCTGGTTGAGGAAATTTCAAGGAGCTTGCTTAGGACCTTTCAAGAGATGCAATTTAAGATTTTAATTACAAAATAGGACATGTCTTTTCATTGCACGATGCACCATGTTTTCAATTATGCTTAATAATTTTTCAAGCATTGCACAACATGTTAATTACCAAGAAAGCACCATGTTTTCAATTATGCTCAATAATTTTTCAAGCATTGCACAGCATGTTAATTACCAAGAAAATAGGTTGGGGGATCTTCTGTCCCCTTTTATCTCTCTCGTTGTCCTTCCAATTAAATTCTACTCACGTCAAAAAAAATTGTCACGTGAACGAAAAACACGCATACCTAGCAAGAAAAACAACGTTCCAAAGATTCAATCAATTTGTTTCTGCCTTTTCTTTCCACTGAACAAGTAGCAACACTTCATCATCGACGACATCATCACCATCATCCATCATCAGGGCTTGCCTCCACTGATGATTGGACAACCAACTATGAGATAGTTTGACCAGATCTTTTGGAGCGCTTGAAAGCTCGAAGAAGCCGTAGCTTCGTCCATGATTTTTTTTTTTTTTTTTTTGTTGCAGATTTTTCTGACGACGTCTAGACGGAATTTTCTCATAAAAATATCAGTTTCCATTTGTGTTAAAAATGTAGGCACTTCCATTAGTTTCTTCCCGTTCTTGTCGCTCCTAATGACTATTCCATAAATTCTTCGTTGAGAGATAAGAAGAGACGGAAGCCTTTCTTTCTTTCTTTCTTGCTCTCTCTATCTCTCTCTCCACTTTTTTTTTCTCCCCTTCTGAAAGCCCATCTGGCAGTTCAGTTAGGCACTACCGTTCCCTTCAATCCATTTGCTTGCGCCTCCTTTTATGGTTTTTCCATAAATAAACCATAAAATCGCATCATTCTCCTAAGACAAATCAATGATCTCTTTACTCCATCAGTCTAATGGAGTTTGGATAGCTACGAAATACACAATGAAGCACTTCTTAAACCAAGACATCAAAATTGTTACATTCCGGGATCAGCAAATGGAATCATCTGCAGACTTTACTGCCACAATTCAGATTCTCACCTTTTTTTTTTTTTTTTGGCTTAAAACCTAGCTACCAAGTAGCCTAACCACGTCAACAACAAAGCAAGCGTATACGAATAAGTCTACTAGGACAGGTAAAAGAAAGTAGCATGAGAATGCATTAGTTTATAAGCAAGTGTTCTTCCACTACCAAAAAAAAAAAAAAAACTTTGAGTCATGATATTTTTTTGGCGGACAAATTCATATTATCCCCTAATTTTTCAGCCATTTCACAAAATATCCCCAAACTTTAATTTGTAACACATGTTTCCCCCGAACTTTGAAATGTTAGCAAATACATGTTAGACTTGTCACAAAATACACGACATGACTAAAGACTAAAACTTTTTCCTTACTAAAAACCCCGTAGCTAAAAGTTTGGGTCATAACAAAAATTTGTAACTAATTACATATAAGTCATAAGTTGTGACTAATACGTATAGTTGCAAAAAAATGTTGTGACTAAAAGTGTAATAAAAAGATATTGTGATTAATAGTTCATTTTTTTGTAGCGTTCAGCCATCCACAGCACAACATTAGATTTTATTGAATTAGCATATGTTATGGTAATAGAAGCCATGTCTCCAAACCAGCTTATTCTCAACCCTAAATTTCTCAAACAACCACCTTTCTTTTGCATTTTTTAGCCAAAAGCTTCCTTGCTAAATGACCAGCAGATAATTCTACATGCTTTTCTTCAGCTGCTTGTGCTCAACTAAACCTTGTGCATAGTTTTCTCTGTCTCCTCCATCAGTTTCTTCAACTCCTTCTCCATCAGTTTTTTGAACTCCTCCTCCATCAGTTTCTTGAACTCCTTCTCCATCAGTTTCTTCAACTCCTCCTCCATCAGTTTTTTGGTCTTCCCTGCTTGGTTACACCACAAAAGACAACTAATTAGCAAACACCCAATGAAAAAATAAACATATGTAAATATACACACACACATGTAGTCTAACAGGTGACTAAGGGTTGCTTAAAATTGAAAGCAAATTTTTTTACATGAAAATTAGATATCAGCCATGGAGGACGTAAAAGAACATCACTGATAAGTCAACAATTAAATGGAGTTTGGACTTGATGAAGGAGGGAAAAAAAAATTCATTCAACCTGGCAAGGACTAATTTAGTGAGCAAAAATGCATTCATTCAATAACCTTTTGTAGAACTTCGCAGGCCTAAAGATTATCAAGTCAGAACTAGCAAGATCCTTCTTTATAAAGATCTTAACTTCATAGAAGCAACCATCCGAGCATTCCAGTGTCAGAAAATACAGAGGTTCGAACACATCTGGCACCCAATTGCCTCTAATAACCTTCGCTAATGTCAAATCAGTCCCCTGTATTATTATCAAAATAAAAGACAGAAAACAAATTCAAACCAAATATTCGTCAAAACACAAGTAATAACTGAGCGAAACTAACAATCAAAAGAAAATCGTAGAAGAAATGGCAAGATAAAACCAATAGATAATATAAACACGTACATATCTATATATAAATAGTCCCTAGACCTCAAAATCAGGACACAAAAGCAGCAGCGGCAGCAGCAATCGACATAATAAATTCAGGAGTCTCATAAACCTAATGGTTTTGGCAAAATCTAAATTGCATATTCTTTTAGTAGGGCAAATGTTTTTGAGATTGAAGATAAAAATTCCAACCTTAAGTTCGTTAAATTTTGTAACAGCAAAGTTAGCAGCTTCATATGCATAAACATCCATAACTTTAAGCGGAGCGAACGCGGCGAAACACTCGGGATCATCAGGAGGAGAGTCTTCAACAGCAAAACCCTAAACAAATTCACAACAACAATAAAACAACATTGGATTTCAGAATATACATTTATATATATATATATATATAAACTAATTTAAAAACATGTAATACTGAAAAAAAAAAAAAAAAAAAAGGAAAAGAGAGAGACATCGTCAGTGAGTTGATAAGGTAGAAAAGGGTAGTTAGGAAGATCTGGATCGATGTAATCCAGCGCCGCCATATCTCACTCACTCACTAGCTAATTAAAACCTGGGTGGGATAAATTGATTAATTAAATAATTAAGAACGATGGGTTCACGGTAAATTCCGATGAATTTTTTCAAACAAAAAAAGGACGAAACAAATAATATATAATTGAACCCCTCACCCCCCAAGCTCAATTTAAAACAAACAAACAAACAAAAAACAAATTGAAGAAGAAGATACACAGAGAAGGAGATCCGCTGGCTAGGTTAAGGACGTCTGTGTCCATGAGAAAGAAGCGTTGGAGCGGAAGAGAAAGTTGATAGATCTACAGGAGGGCAAATACACGTTGGCAGGCTCCTATAAATAAGTCTGGCCGACTATTGTACCAGAAAAAAATATTTTAAAGTCTTTTGAAATTTGAATAGTTTTTTTTTTTTTTTTTTGAAAGTGAATTTGAATATTTATTACCTTAGACATATATGAATATAAATATATATAGATGACTAAGGGTTGCTTAAAACTAGACACTAAAAGAACAACACTAATAAGTCAACCATTAAATTGAGTTTGGATTTGATGAAGGGAAAAAAAAAATTGAACTTGGCAAGGACAAGTGAAAAATTAAATACAGGAAAAAAAAAAATTTAGTGAGCGAAAATGCATTCATTCAATAACCCTGTGTAGAACTTTGCAGGCCTAAAGATTGTCAAGTTGGAACTAGCATAATCCTTCAGCATGTCGACCTTAGCTTCATAGAAGCAACCATCCAAGCATTCCAGTGGCAGAAAATACAGAGGTTCGAACAAATTTGGCAAAAAATTGCCTCTAACAACCTTCACCCATGTTTAATTAGTCCCCTGTATTATTAGCAAAATAAAAGACAGAAAACAAATTCAAACAAAACATTCGTCAAAAACACAAGTATCCATTAAAGGGCAAAATAACTAAGCGAATCTAACAATCAGAAGAAAATCGAAGGAGAAAGGGCAAGATAAAATTCCATAGCTAATATGTGTGTGTATATATATAGTCTCTAAACCTCTAAATTAGGATACAAAAGCAGCAGCAGCATTAATCAACCAGCCTAGCAATAGTGCCTCTTTTTTATTATGTTGTTTAATAGTTAGAGACACAGCCTAGCAATAGTACTTTATTAAAAAAAAATCAACATATTAAATTTACATGTGTGAAGCATGCGTCTAAAAACTATTAAGTACTAAATAAATAAAAAGGCGACAGAATTTGAAGGTGACAGAATTTGAAGGCCTTTACCCCAAAATTCACAGAAAAAAAAAGTTTTGCTAAAAACACAAAAAAGAATTATTTCTTAAAAAATTATTAAAAACTAATAAATTTTTACATTGGTCTCCGAATATTTTTATGAGTGAATTGGTTGATTCTTTTTTTTTTTTTGGTTGATTCTTAAAATTTTTTGGATAAATTCTAATTTTACTCTTTAAATTTTGATGATATTGTAACTTTGCTTTCTGAACTTTGAAAATTAATATAAATGCTCCTTGAATTATTAAATGTAATCATTTTTTGCTCTTTCCAAAATTGACAAAATTGTTGATATGACAACTAAAGTGTAATTTAATGAGAAAAGTAACACTCATACCTAGCAAGAAAAGTAACGTGCCAAAAATTCAATCAATTTGTTTCTGCCTTTTCTTTCCACTGAACAAGTAGCAACGCTTCATCACCGACGACATCATCATCATCATCCGTCATCAAGGCTCGCCTCCACTGATGATTGGACAACCTACCATGAGAAAGTTTGACCAGATCTTTTGGAGCGCTTGAAAGCTCGAAGAAGCTGTAGCTTCGTTCATGATTTTTTTTTTTTTTTTGTTGCAGATTTTTCTGACAAGTTCCAGACGGAATTTTCTCATAAAAATATCAGTTTCCATTTGTGTTAAAAATGGTAGGCACTTCCGTTAGTTTCTTCTCGTTCTTGTTGCTTCTAATGAATACTCCACAAATTCTTCGTTGAGAGATAAGAAGAGACGGAAGCCTTTCTTTCTTGCTCTCTCTATCTCTCTGTCAACTTTTTTTTTGCCCCCCCTTCTGAAATACCTTTCTTTCTTGCTTTTAAGAACATCTGGCAATTCAATTAGGCACTACCGTTCCCTTTAATCCATTTGCTTGTGCCTCCTTTTATGGTTTTTCTATAAATAAACCATAAAATCACACCATTCTCCTAAGACAAATCAATGATCCCTTTACTCCATCAGTCTAATGGAGTTTGGATAGCTACGAAATACACAATGAAGCACTACTTAAACCAGGACATCAAAATTACTACAACCCGGGACCAGCAAATGGAATAATCTGCAGACTTTACTACCATAATTCAGATTTTCACTTTTTTTTTTTGGCTTAGAACCTAGCTACTCAGTAGCCTAACCGTAGGGAACATGTCAACAACGAAGCAAGCGTATACGAATAAGTCTACCAGGACGGGTAAAAGAAAGTAGTATAAGAATGCATTACCACAATTCAGATTTTCACCTTTTTTTTTTTTTTTGGGCTTAGAACCTAGCTAGTCAGTAGCCTAACCGTAGGGAACACGTCAACAACAAAGCAAGCGCATACGAATAAGTCTACCAGGACGGGTAAAAGAAAGTAGCATGAGAATTCATTAGTTTAAATATGTAGAGGTAGAAATAAGCTTGTGTTCTTCCACTACCAAAAAAAAAAAAAAGAACTTTAAGTCATGATATTTTTTTGGGGCACAAATTTCATATTATCCCCCTGAATTATCAGCCATGTCACAAAAATATCCCCAAACTTTAATCTATAACACCTGTTACTCCCGAACTTTGAAATGTTAGCAAATACACGTTAGACTTGTCACAAAATATACAGCGTGACTAAAGACTAAAACTTTTTTCTTAACTAAAAACCCCGCAGCTAAAAGTTTTAGTCATAACAAAATTTGTAACTAATTACATGTTAGTCAAAAGTTGTAACTAATAGTGACATTTAGTTGCAAAAAAAAATGTTGTGACTAAAAGTGTTATAAGAAAATATTGTGACAAATAGTTATTTTTTTTTTTTTTTGTAGTATTCAGCCATCCACAGCACAACATTAGATTTTATTGAATTAGCATATGCTAGGGTAACAGAAGTCATGTATCCAAACCAGCTTATTCACAACCCTAAATTTCTCAAACTACCACCTTTCTTTTGCATTTTTTAGCCAAAAGCATCCTTGTTAAATGATCAGCACGTCTCAACTAAACCTTCTCCACAATTTTCTGCATCTCCTTCTCCATCAGTTTTTTCAACTCCTCCACCATCAGTTTTTTTGTCTTCCCTGCTTGGTTACACCACAAAAGACAACTAATTAGCAAAACACCCAATGAAAAAATAAACATATATAAATACACACAGACACATGCAGTCTAACAGGTGACTAAGGGTTGCTTAAAATTGAAAGCAAATTTTACATGAAAATTAGATATCAGCCATGGAGGACGTAAAAGAACATCACTGATAAGTCAACAATTAAATGGAGTTTGGACTTGATGAAGGAGGGAAAAAAAAATTCATTCAACCTGGCAAGGACTAATTTAGTGAGCAAAAATGCATTCATTCAATAACCTTTTGTAGAACTTCGCAGGCCTAAAGATTATCAAGTCAGAACTAGCAAGATCCTTCTTTATAAAGATCTTAACTTCATAGAAGCAACCATCCGAGCATTCCAGTGTCAGAAAATACAGAGGTTCGAACACATCTGGCACCCAATTGCCTCTAATAACCTTCGCTAATGTCAAATCAGTCCCCTGTATTATTATCAAAATAAAAGACAGAAAACAAATTCAAACCAAATATTCGTCAAAACACAAGTAATAACTGAGCGAAACTAACAATCAAAAGAAAATCGTAGAAGAAATGGCAAGATAAAACCAATAGATAATATAAACACGTACATATCTATATATAAATAGTCCCTAGACCTCAAAATCAGGACACAAAAGCAGCAGCGGCAGCAGCAATCGACATAATAAATTCAGGAGTCTCATAAACCTAATGGTTTTGGCAAAATCTAAATTGCATATTCTTTTAGTAGGGCAAATGTTTTTGAGATTGAAGATAAAAATTCCAACCTTAAGTTCGTTAAATTTTGTAACAGCAAAGTTAGCAGCTTCATATGCATAAACATCTATAAATTTAAGCGAAGCGAACCCGCCGATACGGTCGGGATCATGAGGAGGAGAGTCTTCAACAGCAAAACCCTAAACAAATTCACAACAACAATAAAACAACATTCGATTTCAGAATATACATTTATATATATATATATGAACTAATTCAAAAACATATATTACTGAAAAAAAGATAAGAAAAAGAGAGAGAGAGAGAGAGAGAGAGAGATTGACATCGTCAGTAAGTTGATAAGGTAGAAAAGGGTAGTTAGGAAGATCTGGATCGATGTAATCCAGCGCCGCCATATCTCACTCAATAGCAAATTAAAACCTGGGTGGGATAAATTGATTAATTAAATAATTGAGAACGATGGGTTCGCGGTAAATTCCGATTAATTTTTTCAAACAAAGAAAGGAGGAAACAAATAATATATAATTGAACCCCTCACCCCCCAAGTTCAAATTAAAACAAACAAACAAACAGCAAACAAATTGAAGAAGAAGAAGATACACAGAGAAGGAGATACAAACGCTCCGCTGGCTAGGTTAAGGACGTCTGTGTGTATGAGAAAGAAGCGTTGGAGTGGAAGAGAAAGTTGATAGATCTACAAGAGGGCAAATACACGTTATAGCATATTGTAATTATACTTTTAAAATAAAATTATTTTTTTCCAAATGTACCCCTAATTCTTTCTCCTCACTCCCTATTTCTTTCCCTTTCGTGTCTCTCTCTTTCTCTCTCTCTGCTCTCTCTACTCTCTCATTGAAGAAGAGCGCGTCGGTGACCGGAGTGACGATGTTGGAGGACGGGGGTAACTAATCACGATCGGATAGCTTGTCTTTCTCTTCACGGCCTCACGGAGTGGTTTGATTTGGTCATTTGGAAGAAATCGATTCCCACGAGAGACATCTCGTGATTTTCTAATTGTCGGCTTTGGGTCTTCCGATTTCATCGTCCAATGGTGGCAAAAGCGACTTCATGTGCTTCTTCTATGGTTGCTCCATTGTTTCCCCAGTCCGATTTCGATCTTCGACTCTTTTTTATTGATTTGAAGATGACAACAGGTCTGAAGAGGACGTTCTTTCACACGATGATGCCGTGATCTCCGGCGGAGAGCTCTTGTGTCAACTGCAGCAGAGACGATCGCATCTTCTCAAACGGCGGCAACGGCAGATAACTCTTTGTTAGATCTAGGGTTTTGGCAAAAAGGTATTCCACGTCATTGACATCTTTAGGAAGTCGAAAACGTAGAGCGGGGTCAGGAAGTTTTGGATCGATGTATTCCAGCTCCATATCTCGCTAAACCTAGACATAATTTGATTCATTCATGAGAAAGATTGGTTAATTTAATGTTAAATTATCAAAAAAAA
>JAFMPE010195257.1:0-17064 GCA_024759925.1 Ficus religiosa | reverse complement strand
TAACACACCTAGAAAGGCCAATATCTTATGAAACTTAGTAATCAAAACATATTATATGTCGACGAAGATAAAAATTATTAATCAAAGTCTTTACGGTTACAACACAAAATAAATATGTTTCATCGGCGCATTAATAGTTCTTATCTTCATTGACAAATAATCTGTTTTGATTACAAGGTTTTAGCGGTTATCAGTATGTTTTAAGTAGCAATTTTCATAATTACTAGTAGTCATTACCATCATGACTATTATTGATAGCATAATAGTTGTAGTATTGACCTTTTTTTTTTTTTAATTGAATATTTACCATATGAGAAGTCTTTTGATGAAAGTTATTGTAATTTTGGTTCTGTAGCTGTTTCATGATTGGCCTTTCAAGCTGTGTTATGAATCAATTTTATTAAGTCATTTCCATAAAAACTATGAGTAATTATAATAAGGAGTTTTAATTACTATTACCATCTAAACGCTTTTAGAGTAATAAATGTTTTTGAAAAAAAATTAAAATTTATTATTGATAGTCATTAACTGTTAAAAGTTGAGATAGTCATACTCTTTGACTTTGGTCATATTTCCAAAAAAAGATAAAGAAAACATATTTTATTTTTTTTAAGGAAAAATAAATGTTAACAAATCGGATCTCAGTATAGCAATTATGAAAATTACCTCTGATAATTTCTAGTATGACCTGTAGAGTGATTGTGATAATTACCACTAGGTAATTATAATATTGACCGAAAATTCATATGTAAAAATGTGGATTTTCGTTGAGGGTAAATGTGAGATCCAAAAAATCTGATGTGGTGGTACTCTGATGTGGTGGTACTAGGTACGAAAGTCTTAAAAATTGATGTTAAATTTAAAATAATATTTTTCAGATGTGTTATTATTGAAAATAACCCAGAGAAAACAAACACCGAACAATTCTATCTATGGCAACAAGCCGGCCAATGCAACCAAAAGGATCAGAAATAACAGAGTAGCAAGGAAATGAAACCGCCACATTTATTTTAGAATAAGTTTGTGGTAGAGTCTCGTTTAGAAATCCTATTGATAGAGTTCATTTTATAAACTGTTCGATAAATTTTTACAGTTTAGATCTTACTCAGTGCATGATGATTATAATGTACTTTAATTTATAGTATTACGTACTAACAAAAAAAAAAAAAAAGCCCTCAGACGACGGCCAGATTCACTGGCCTGCAACACCCTGCCATCGCCATCTCCGGCGAGAAAGCGACCAAATATCGGCATGCAACCCCCATCCGATCGTCATCTCTGTCGAGAAAGCGGCTAGATCTTGTCAACCTGCAACCCCCCGTCACCATCTCTGACGAGAAAAGTCCCCACCCCTACGTCGCCATCTTCGGCGAGAAAGCGGCCAGATCCCACTGGCTTGCAACGCCCGTCGCCATCTCCGACTAGAAAACCCCCCCCCCTCCTCGATGGCCTCCCGCTGCAACACCCCGCCCCTGCGTCTCCATCTCTGGCGAGAAAGCGGCCAGATCTTGGCCTGCAACCCATCCCCAGGGTCGTCATATACGAGGAGAAAAGCGACCCCCCCAAGCAAAGTTGCTCCGCACCCCTACCAATGGCTTCGTGGTGACCTCACCCCACCCCCTTCGCACGACCTCCAGCTATCTACCCCCCACACCCACACCACCCACCCCCCCCCCCCGGGTGCCTTTCCTTTCTTTTTTTTAATTATTTAATATAGACTAATATGAGATTAATTACCATACATAAATAACGTTTTAGCCGTTTGTTCATATTTTAACAGTTTAAAAATGAACTTTATCAATAGGGTATATGAAAAGAGCTCTACCGCATAGTTACCCTTTATTTTATGAAGATTATAAGACTTAATATTACTTAATAATAAAGTTTGTAATGATAAAAGGTGTAATAAAGTTGTACATAATATAAAACATAAAAGTAAAATATCCATTCCCTATTCTCATATAAACAAAGCGTCGTCTTAATGCACTTCTAATTTTGTTTCTAGAATAGTTAGGATTGTAATCTAAAATGAGGGTCGTTAGTCTAAGGCATGTTAAAAGAAACATGCAAGGTCAATTCTAACACTATTTGATTATGAAAAAAATCCCCTTAGGGACTAGTTATATTTTCTGTTTTAAAACCGTGAATCTTTATAACCATTAATTAATCAATAGACATAGGTTTTATACACCTCAGTGCACTATTGTTGGTTATTAATTCCAATAAATTTTATTTGCACTATTGAAAAAAAAAAAAAAGGATTTTACGACGGAATGACCTTAATTTTTTTTCGAAAGTGGAATGACCTTAATTTTAACTTACCGGTGAATTCAAGTTCGTCTATTGTTCTCTCTTTTTTTGTTTTGTTTTGTTTTTTTTAATCTATTATGAATAGTTGTAAATGTCATATAAAGAATCCACAACTTTGTTTTAGTAAAGATCAATGATATTTTCATATTGTGTTGTTTGGAGGAACTTGGGTGAAACGATCCTAGAATAGCTATATTTGTAAGATAGCCACCAGATCCTCATTTATATGTCATCCGTAAAATGATTCATGGTACATAGACAAATATATAATTATGGTTGAAAATGTTAAAAAATAAGAAAATCACAAAAAATTAAAATAAAAAACTGAAACTACCTGGTTACCTCCTTACTCCAACATGGTAGTAACCAGGTTACCTTCTCTTCAAAAGCAACAAGAACTGTTTGGTGGTTGGTTCTCCTTTCAAGAATTGACAAGCTCGATTTGAAACCAAAACCAACGGTTTTTAATTGATATTTACGTTTTGTTCGACATTTCAACTCAATTCCAACGAAACTGTACTTTTTCATCTTAATTTTTGTTTTTTTCTAAAAAATCAACAAAAATTATAACTAACTTTTAAAAAGTCAACCAACTCCAACTTAAAAATTTCATCTCCAACCAGCAAACCAAACGCAAGCTTAGTCTTAACTTTACCCTTTAAAATTTTCGTCAACTAGTTCATTATGCTTCTCACAGCTAGTAATTAAAGTCTTCATTTAAATAGTCATCAAAATCAATGACATAAATTTAGTATAAAAATGAAAATTCAAATATAAATTATGATAAACTTAAAATGCAGGATACAAGTAGTAAGTAACCAAAAAACAAAAATAAGTTTTTCTGGTACCCTATGTTCTTAACAATTAATATTACGAAGGCACCCTGTATTTTGGTAATATTAAAATGGCTTCCTAATTTTATTTTATTTTTAAAATCATATACCTTGATTTTTTTTTTAATAGGTATGATATGTACTTCACACCTTTCTCTTTTGATTTAATTTCATTGAAACTTGGGGGGGGGGGGGGGGGGGGGGGGGGGAAGAAAGGACCAAAATAATATTTCAGATTATAGCTTTCATTTGGCTTTCAGGTTTAAACCTAAAGTTTTCATATAAGTTTTTGATGAGGACATGGCAAGCACAATAGTATGTAATGCTGATCCTATTCCAATTATAGAAGAATATAGTCAAGGCTAAGTTTAATTTTAGCAAGTTAAGTTGTGTTGTAAGGCTTGCATGCCAATATATTTACTTTCCTTTATTTGCTTAGGCCCTTTTGACTTTTCATGGGCGTTTATGGCTGATAATAAAGCCATTTAAAAACTTCCAACTTTCCTTTTCTAGTGAAGGTGTGAGATCAGCCAACTAAAGGACATATTATTTCCTTTTCTCTTTTAGGCAAGTAAGAGCTATTATTACTAGATTCTAGCCATAATTGAGATGGCATGTAATTAAGTTATTTTCGGAACTTTCTTTGAAATAATTCCGCCTATTAATATGTGTCTTTGTAACAATGAAACGGCAGAAGTAATTATTCAGAAATGTGAGAGTATTTTCTCTTTGATTCTTTGATGAACTATTTGAACTAATCGGAATTTTCTGTGACGTTCACTATCGACTTATCAAATAGATTTCCACCACCGTTTGTGGCGTCTTCCTTATACTGAGGTTCTTATTTCGCATTAAACAATGGGTTGAGATCAAATATACCAAGGTTCTTGTTTTTATTAAAGCAACGGGTCGATGTCTCCTATCCAAACCTGATCGTAGAATGTTCTTGGGTTCCTTTTCATTATCGAGTCTCGTTATTCTTGGCGGGGTTCCCATCATTTGGTATCAGAGCTTCGGTTCTGGTCTCAGGTTTGCGTATCCCATTTGTCTTCTTTACCTTGTTTCCCTTATTGTTTTCAGCCTAGTTTTCCAAACTTTAGTTGGCCGAAATTACTTCTTCTTTTTGGTCGATTTTTTTTTCTTTTCCTTGCTGTAGTTTTAAATTTCAGTTCCTGAAACTGCAAAAAATAAAAAATAAAAAAAAATAAAAAATAAAAAGAAAAGACAAGAAAATAGAAAGGAGTCCGTAAAAAAGTGTTTCTGAATTTGTTTGTAATAATTTCTGGTTCTAGTTGTAATTCACGTTCGTTGCATATTAACAAAAACAAAAAAAAAGTAGAAGAAGAAAACATCGTCACAGATGCGCTTTCTCGCAGGTGATGAACTTGATTTGAGGACAAATTCTTCTCAAGAGGAGGGGAATGATGAGGACATGGCAAGCATAAGAGTATGGAATGCTGATCTTATTCCAGTTATAGAAGAATCTAGCCAAGGCTAAGTTTAATTTTAGCAAGTTAAATTGGGTTGTAAGGCTTGCATACCAAGATATTTACTTTGCTTTATTTGTTTCGGCCCTTTTGACTTTTTATGGGCATTTATGGCTGATAATAAAGCCATTGAGAAACTTCCATCTTTCCTTTTCTAGTGAAGGTGTGATATCAGCCAATTAAAGAATAGATTGTTTCCTTTTCTCTTTTGGGCAAGTAAAAGCTATTATTATTATATTTTAGTCATAATTAAGATGGCGTGTAATTAAGTTATTTTAGGAACTTTCTTTGTAATAATTCAACATATTAATAGGTGTCTTTGTAACAATGAAAGGGCAGAAGTAATTATTTAGAAATGTGAGAGTATTTTCTCTTTAGTTCTTTGATGAACTATTCGAACTTATCGGAATATTCTGTGGCGTTTACTATCGACTTATCAAATGGATTTTCACCACCATTTGTGGCGTCTTCCTTATACCGAGGTTCTTATTTCGCATTAAATAATGGGTTGAGGTCAAATATACCAAGGTTCTTGTTTTTATTGAAGCAACGGGTCGAGGTTTCCCATCCAAACCTGATTGTAGAACATTCTTGGGTTTCTTTTCGTTATCGGGTCTCGTTATTTTTGGCGGGTTTCCCATCAGTTTTTTTTTTTTAATGAAAAGTCAACAAAAATTATAACTAGTTTTTGAAATATAAACCGATTTCAACCTAAAAATTATATTCCAAAACCATATACCAATTGCAAGCTAAATGATATATGAATAGTTCTAGTGACACACCACTCTTGACTCTTCAGACCCCTCCCCCCCGGTTCTAAACACACCCCCCTCTTAAATTCAAAATTTTAAATTTGCTTAATTCACACCCTTTTCAGTCCAAAATTACCCTTATTACTATAAAATAAAAAGTAGTCTACCACTTCAAATTTCTTTTTACACCCACATTTTATTTTATTTTTTATTTTGATGTTCTATTGGAGGTTAAATTAAAAATTTTACAAGAAAAAAAAAAGTTAAAAGAAAGTAAAAACAAAATAAAATATTCATATATATTAGATTAAAATAACAATTTTGCAAGAAAAAATTATTAAAAAAAAACATATAACATAATTTAACTTTCCGTTTGGTGTATGGGTTTAACATAACAATTAAGGTGAAAATTAGGGTTATTGTTACAGATTTCAAAGTTGTGATATTTATAAGTTATTTCTTTAGAAACTTGATATATAGGTATGTGTGAAAAGACCAAAAAAACAATATAGTTGAGTTTCCTTTTTTATGATATATTTATTTATGTAATTAAGTATATTATTGTTGTCCTTTTATGTCATTTTGTTTGAGCTACTTAAAGAATTTTCTTGATAGAGGGAAATTGCAACTTCATGGGAAATTGTTACTTTATTGGGAAATTGTAACAAATATCATATTTTATAGGTATATTTGAAGTGAGCATGTTTTTTCTTTAAAGATGATAAATTATATCATATATTTTTAGTAAATCCTTATATTTCCTTGGTTTTTAAAAAATATCATATTTATAATTAATTTTTAACAATAAATTTATATGCATAGTTTCATTTTAGAGAGAGAGAAGAGAGGAACGAGCAGGTTTTTCTTTTATATTACATTATCATAATTTTGATTATACTATTTATTGCTATATATATATATATAAAATTTTATGCTACAATTTACTATTACTCGTTTTAAAAATGTCTTTCTTCCTACATATATTCTTTTTTTTTTCCCCCCTAATTTTTGGTCTTTTTTCTTCTTCTATATTTCGAACAAGTTAAAAAAAAAAAAAAAAAAAAGGTAACATGGCCTTTTATTTTATTTCTAAAATATCATCTTTTAGAACACCAAAATTGATATTTCAAAAGCTACAAAGGTAAGGTTTTATGCTTCGTAAATGTATAAAATATTTTCATAAATTACTTAAGGGTAATAATGTCCTTTCATCCACTTTTTTAATGCACTCACAAAGTATGTAAGATATATACATATATATATATATATATATATAAGGATATGTTTATAAGAACTAGGACTAGTAATACGGGTTGTGATATGACGACATGACTCGAAAATGACACGAATTTCATAGGTTCGGGTTGGGAAAAATAAAGGTTGTGTCAGATTCGGGTGACCTAATTTAGGCACGGAAAAAAAGGGGGGGGTCAATTTTGGGTTGGACCCATCTGACCCAAACAAGAACCGTATTTTTCATGCGGATCAATTTCGTGTCAATTTCGGGTCCGACCCGAACGTGACCCGCGTTAGACCCGAAATTGTTTGAGATCAGATATTTGAAAAAAAAACCCTAAAGTCCCACATAACATAAGTATCTCCTCTAGCCTTTTAGATTTGCCACCTAACCACATATCTCCTCAAAGAAACCCTAACCCCTTCTCTTATCTTCCTCTTCGGTGGATCTTCTTCTCCAATTCTGCCTCTTCCTCTTCGTCTTCATCTATGATTCTCCGTGGTATGTTTCTTCTTCTTCTTCTTCTCTAATCTCTTCTTCTTCTTTTTCTTTTTATCTGTTCTCTCCATTCTTTCATCTCACGTGTGTGTATTTAAGAATTGAATGCCTTTACAACTGTGTTGGTGCTAATCTGATATGTGTTATGCCTTTACAACTTTTTTTTTTTGTTTTGTTTTTGGCTTCAAAACTTAAGTACCTCAAAGATATCTATACAGATATGCCTTTCAATTGTTGTACCTCTCTCTCTCTCTCTTTTATATTTGATTTTGGTTTTGTTTTTAATTCTTTTTGTTTTTCAGGACAACGACTTGGCTTGATATATGGATAGTGAAAAGGAGTAAATCAGTTGGTTTGAATATCATGTAAGGTCAACTGGTTTTTGAATTATTGCTTATCTTATTTTCATATTATGATATTTTCTTGAGTCGAGATACATTAAGAGTATAGAAAATTTTCTTGAGAGTGTTAATTTGTTATTGTATAAGTTCATGTATGTGTATTAATTTTAATTCAAAATATTTCTCTTTATCTTGTTATGCATTATTATTCTTATGTATTTTTTTAATTTATAGATGGACATGTTGATCTTGAGGCGCAAAGTGAGAATATTAATTTAGAGAATATGGTTCATGTGGACATTGAACTTGACGAAGATGTGATCAAACTTGAGGGCAATGATCTCAATAAACTATTAAAAAAGAAAAAAGTTGAAGTCGAAAGTTTGGAATTTCTTCGACTTTCTTCCTCTTGGTCCAGATAAGAAGTTAAGAGTGCTTGCAAGAAATATGGACAACAGTATCTTGCCTCTAGCAAGTACGGGACAGGTAATATGTTAAAGCATATTAAAACTTGTCCAAGAACAGAAACTAGAGACATTGGTCAAATGCTTATTACTCGTGATACTGGTTCGTTGTCTTTTGGCTCTTGTCAATTTGATTTTGAAAAATGATGTGAAATGATAACACTTGCATCATTTTGCATGATTTGCCATTCCAATTTATTGAGTACAAGCACTTAGGGGCAATGCTCCAATATTTGTATCTTGGTGTGGAATTAGTGTATAAAAATACTACTGAAGATGACACTCTTAAGTTGTATCAAAGGGAGAAAGCCAAAGTAAAAAGTATGTTACAAGCATGTCCTGGTAGAATAAGTTTGATATTTGATTTGTGAATGTCTTTGACTATTAATGGATATTTGTGCTTGACTGCTCATTTTATTGCCTTACCATAGTGAATTCTTTCATTTGAGATGTTCTGCCTATATACTTAATCTAATTGTGCAAAATGATTTGAAAAGTATTGATCAAAGGTCACAACAAAGGAAGCAAAAGTTTTTAGAATGTGTTAAGTTAGTCTCAATGGGTAGCAAGAGAGGCTTGTCTCAAGACATGATCACTCGGTGGAATTCAACTTACCTCATGCTTGAAAGTGCCATCTTTTACCAACGTGCTTTTCAGCATTTGGAGTTGAATGATTCGAATTATAAGCATTTTCTTTCAACTGAGGAGTGGGAAAGAGTTTAGAAAATTATAAAATTTTTGAAAAGGTTTTACAAAGCAACACTTTCATTTTCTGGCAACAAATATCCGATAACCAATTTGTACTTTCCAGCAATTTTTAATTATTACATCACCAGCAATTTTTAATTGCTACATCACCTTAAAAACTACTTTGGAATCTAGAGATGAGTACTTGAAGTGTATGACCTTGGATATGTGGAGCAAATTTCAGAACTATTAGTCAGAATTTAGCCCCATCCTAGCCTTAGCACTTGTATTGGATCCTCAGTATAAGCTGGAGTATGTTGCTTTCTGCTATGACGAAGCTTATGGGAAAAACTCTTCTAAATTGTTCTCAGTTGGAAGCCCTTTTTGAAGAATATAAGTTGAAGCTTGCTGGAGGTACAAATGTCACTCTACCCTCTAGTAATAAAAATAATAAGAGTAAAGCAACACAAGCAATGAATGTGGATGAATTTGATCTTTTCAAGATAATAATTGTATTCCATTTCTTTTATTATTATTATTATTATTGTTATTGTTATTTACTAACTAGTGGTTTTTATAAACTAATACTTGTTGTTTGTTGTGTAGGAATTTAATGATGTCTCCTCCTATTCTTTTTCTGGTGCAAATTGCAAATTGGAGTTGAAACTTTTTTTGGATGAGCCCATGATGAGAATGAGTGATAATCAAGACATCCTTTCATATTGAAAGACAAATCAATATCGCTACCCTATACTTGTTGCAATTGCTCGTTATATTTTGAGCATTATTGTATCAACAGTTGCTTCAGAAGTTGCATTTAGTGTTGGTGGTCATGTACTTGACCAGTTTCTCAGCTGTCTTAAGTATGACATTGTTGAGGCAGTAATATGCTCAAGTGATTGGTTGTTTGGGAGTGAAGGTAAATTTTCCCAAGTTCTCTATTATTACTTAGCAGTATTAAATTAATCTCATAATCATAAATCTTTTTTTAATCTTTCTCATGTAGTTGGAATCAAAACAGTTAACCAAGATATGAATGAGCTCATTCAAAATGTTGTGGATCTCAATATTGATGAGGAGAAAACAATTGACCAAGCTTCTAATTCTGGATGTGCCTGAGTTGTACTTGTTGTGTTTGTTTTTTGTTAATGTTGGTATGACTATTTATTTTGTTTTATTTTTCTACTAGAACTTAGTTATTTGTTGGTGATATATTGCTTCAATTTAGACTTTATTATGTTTGTGTTTCGATTTGTGGACTTTATTAAGATGATTGTAATAGGACTTTGCCTAACTATAATTGTGAACTTTGCACTTGAGTTGGAAGTTTAATTTTATGATTGTGGATTTGAAAACAAATCTTAAAACTTATTGTTTTGTCAATAGTATATTCTTGTTGAAGGTAAATTATTATTATTGTAGATTTTTTATGAATTTGGGATATAATTTACTTAAATTGAATTGGTTTTTGTGTCAAATTCAAGTTGCGGGTTCAATTTGAGTCCAATTCGAGTTGCAGGTTCAATTTGGGTCAAATTTGTGTCGCGGGTTCTATTTGAGTCGTGGGTCAATTTCGAGTCACGTGTCAATTTCGCTTTATGTTGTATCAACCCATTACAGGTTCGTGTCGCAGTTTGAAGAAATTTTTGTGTCATGAGTCATGTACGGGTTGGGAGACAAAAATCAACACTGCTTTAACACGACACGTGACACGAATTGTCACCCCTAATAAAAACAAAAGAATAAGTTTGAGAAATATTTATGAATAAAGTGAAATATAGTATATAATTTAGGAATATTTATGAAATTAATCCTTGATTTTCATTACCATAATTTATATAAAAATAAGGAGATTTTACGGTGATGGAAGGTTTTTTATTTCATTGATAAGGTAAAAATCTTTAACCTTCTTCTTGGACGGCTAAGATTAAAAAAAAATACATTAAAATAAATGTGGTATTTTTACACCAGATTACAAGTGAAAAACATTGGGAAAAAAAAGAAAGAAAGAAAGAAAAAACTCTAAAATAGTTACCAGACCACCGAGATGATGGGGCTCGGTGGCTCGAGGGGGGTCTCGACGGCGAAGGGGTCTGGACGGCTTGACGACGGAGGGGACGTCGGTCATCGCTCGCAATTTTCCAGCTCCCTCGCAGCTCCATGCTCTTCTGGCCGCCATGAGATTCGGAGGTCAGAGGAGCTCGCCGGTGGTTGCGGTTCCAGCAAACAGCGAGTCACCTCCGCCAACGTCGCAAGCTTTCCAGATCTGCGCAGATCAATCGTCGACCATGGCCTCCCCACGCCGTCGTCTCAGTTGGAAAGTCGCCCCCTCCGTCCTGGCCTCTGACGCGATTCTCGGTTCGGCCGTCGCCCTTCGTGCGGAACCACGGTTGGTGGTGGGATCGCCGGAAAGTTAACAAAGAAAAAAACAACCCAGATTCCTTCCTAAATCGTCTTCTCTGCCATCTCCGCCGCCGTCCGAGGCTGCTCCGGCGTCATCCATGTGGCGTCGTCCGACAACTTGTTACATGCAGTGGCCTTCGACTTACGCGACGGTGCTGCGGGCGACTATACAATGGCCGACACGGTTGGGCAGCAACCTCTGTAATTTCTACTTTTTTTTTTTTTTTAAAGAAAGTTTTTCCTTTTTTATTTTTTATTTTTCAAGTGTGATTGTGTGTTTCGATTTTATAATAACATTGGTGCAAACTTTTAATCTCCATCATTGAAAAATGATTTTGTGATTAAAAATTTTTTCCCCGTGGGATAAAACGAAGGGTCTGATTGTAGCATCCCACAAAAATAATATTTGATTTTAAAAATAATATTATTGAAGTCTAAAAACAGTTTCTTTGTCACTCCAAAAACAAAAAAAAAAAAAATACTGGATCTTTGATCTCAAGAAGATTTCTCAAAAGATAGAAAAGGGATATCTTTCACAGCCCTAAAAGTTATCGGAATTTTGTTCAGAAAAGAAAGGGTGTAAAACTGTCATCACAATAAATGAGTGCAGCCAAATCCTTTGAGATGTCTATTCAGTGTAACACCTAATAAATACCTAATAAATGCAGTCAAAATCAATGATGAAAATATGGCTGACAGGTTCTCGAGATTTTAATTTACCAATAATATCAATGAGTATCTCATGAAAAAATAGATACTAAGGAGATTTATAATTTGTTTTTGAAATTTTACAAAAATATAAAAACAATCAAGTTTATTTTCTATGGATTAATTTCATAACAAATCACAATAATTATACATTAATTATAGCTTTGATATGATATTACATATTCGTTAGATATTATAATAAAATACAATAATTTAATATATTATATAAAAAGTTAATATCAAATATAAAAGAGCACACACAAGTTTTGAATGTCTTTAACACAAAAAAGAGCTTCTAGCATATTGAAAACATTAGGTATGTGCTTATCTTAATTTAAACAATATATTTGTCGAGATTTACCCCTAAACAGTTCTGAATGTAATTGTTAACGTACTATATATTTCTTGATCTCTTCCGGCTATTAACCCATAAATTGGATAATATTAATTTATCTTACATGATGAGTAATCTACATGAATATGCAATGACATCTCGATATTAATTTGTGACGAAAGATATGCTAATATATCGAGAAAACGTCCCAGATTTTATATTTCTGAAATATATTACATTTAATTTATCTTACATGATGAATAATCTACATGAATATGCAATGACATCTCGATATTAATTTGTGACGAAAGATATGCTAATATATCGAGAAAACTGCCTAGATTTTATATTTCTGAACTATACTACATTTAAGAATTATAACGAGGATTATAACCGTATGAACTTTGCTTGGTTCCTAAGTTCATGGAATCTAAACTCAAGGAAATAGAATCTTGATCAGCTTGACTTATTTGAGTCATACCACGTCTTCTTATATGTTTTTTAATTGCCTCATTACCCTTACTACTGTCCTACAACCATGATCTTCAACCGTTGAAGAATATTGTCACATTTTATTAACATTTAAAAAAATGAAATATACGTCAAAATTGAAATTTTTACCCAAAAAAAAAAAAGTTTTGCCTAGAGTATTTGAATATTTTATAGAAATATCTACAAATGTTATGAATATTCATGGATATTACTCATAATTTTAGATATTGTGAATATTTGATGGATATTCCAGGAAAAAATATCATTCCTTTCTATTATCCATGTCAAGACTTTAAAATATGAATAATGTTGTGAAAATATCGGTAATATCGTGGATATTTTAATCTATGGTCAAAATTACCAAAAGTCAAATTTAGCATCATCACCTTCTCTGTTTTTTTTTTTTTTTTTTTTTTTTTTTTTTTTAACAATGATCTCTCTGCGTTTCAGTTGGGAATTGAGACTATCTGGGCACTGTCTGTAGCCTCCGTTATTTTTGTCAAAAACTTTTTTTTTTTAAATAATTTTTTTGTTCCCTTTGACCAAATGTTTACTTGTAATAGTGTCATCATTTTCTTTTTTCCTTTTCACAATTGTAAGTAAACATACTTTTGTAGCCTTTTGCTTTAAAATATCTTACCAACAACAAATATTTGTAAACGTTAAATTTGATCAAATCCACATTAGAAAATAGATAAAACTAATAAAAAATTTGTACAAAAATGTTCATGCCCTATCCTTGCATTCTCATACTTATACTGATTGACTCATCCAAATATTACAAATATTACATAGGATATGAATTAAGTTTTGGATCAAATTTATACTGATTGACTCATCCAATCAAAATGTTTTTATTTTAGTTGGATGAGTCCCCTTCTTGATTTTATAAATCGTGGATAAAAATGAATTATTTGGTAGTTATTAGTCTTAATTTCAGTACGTAATTATTTCTTTGACTGTACTCAATTAGTTCAATTTGACAATACCAGACGTTTGGTAAACGACTTGGTCAATCATAGTACACAACGAATTACTCAATCACAATTCACTAGAGACGTGATGGTTCTCTTTATTCCAAGCAAAAAATTATTTACTGATAGCACATAAAATTGTTTTTCTCCTTTAATACTCGCTTCTATAATTTCACCTTTATGATTTGAATCAATAATAAATAGCTAAACTGGATGCAAATATAAGATAATAGTAATTTTACACTTAATTTTATCATAAGATGAATAGCTCAAATTTCTCACTATTAAGTTCAAAAAATAAAACAAAAATAATAAAATAGCTAAAATAAACTCCCTTTTTCTCCTTTAATTTTTCCACTAAAGAATAAATTTCACGTGTAATTTCCAACAATCCTACGGAGTCGAACAATTTTTTACTTAATCAATATGATTGGAACACTAGCTATCTCATATTAAGTTAGAGCATTTTCAATGCAATCATGTGTCAAAGGCAAATTTTAGTATTTGGGTAGAAAAATCACATTTTAATACAATGTTATATGAAAATTGCTAAGTTCGATAATAAAATTTCCATCAAGTATAACAAATATCAAGTATTAACATTTAATTGTTATTGGTTAATATCTTGAATTTTTTTTTTTTCCATTTAGTCATCGTAGTATTTTCATTTTTAAATTTAGGTATTAAAAGTTTACTTTCTTCAAAGCTTAATAATTATAACAAAAGAAATTTTAGATAACATATCAAATATGATATTGCACATTTTCCATGTAAATATAGAATTAACATTTACATTTGCATTGAAGATGGTCTCAAAATCTCTAAAGATCATTGGAAATACTTTTTTGTTATTTAAAAAATTAGTTACTGAAACTTTTTCTATGAAATCCTTTTGTAACTAACATGAGGCAGAAAGTTTCGTTAGTATCGTGACATGAAAAATTGAGGTACCAGCCATAAATCTACTATTTCTTAGAAAAATTTACACCCCCCCCCCCCCCCCCAACAAAAAAAAAAAAAAAAAAACACACACACACACACACACTCTCTATTGGTTGTACCTATAGAAATCGTTTGTCAATCAATGGATTTTATAGGGACTTTTTTGCTGATTTTTGGTCAGATTTTTATGTCCAAAAATGAGCTTCAGAATACCAAAATTATATCTTCAAAACGTGAGGGTTCCATTTAGTAATATTAAAAGAACAAGGTATTTTCGTAATAGTTATGAAAAAACATGGGGTACTGAAATGATTTTGTTTTTAATAGATACAAGTTTTGCATGATTTGAAGTTCTTTTTTCAATTTTGTTTTTTTTGTAGTAGGGGTCTATTATTCTCATTTATTAGAGAGAAATTTTAATGTTTTGAACCTTCAAGCTTTTACTAAAACGCCTTCCCTCTCACAAACTACAAACTGAGACATGATTTAAAATTTAGAAACACCTAATATGATAAGTATTTTCTCTGCATAATCTCTCTTATCTTTTAATATATATATTTTTATGAATCTTATCAAGAGTGTCTCCACTAAAACATTTTGTTTCATATCTAATTAGAATAAAATAATAACCATTTCAGTAAAAATAATTTTGTGTATTTTTATCAAAGAATGTTTCAATCAAAGAGGATTTTTACGATAGGAACTGCAATATTTCACTATTGATGGAAACTACGTTTTAACTTTTGGATTAGTTTTTTAAAGGAATGATCTATAACTTTTGAATTTTAACAATAAAATTTTTTGATACACGATACATAATTGCTTCCAAACATAGATAAGACAATTGAAACATTAATCAAATGTCTAAAACAATGGTTTTTACTGATAATGAGAAATAAGGGTTCTTACAATATAGATTCCCATGTTGTTGTGTCCAAATTAGGGGTTAAACATTTGCTCAGAAGCCGAGGCAGCGCTTACATAGAAAGACTAGGTGAGAGCATCTTCAATTCAATCTTAAATTATTATGTCAATAGTAAGTTTTCGCATTTGGATGAAAAAAGTGTTCTCCAATAAAATGTCGTCTTTGATGCTAAATTTATCATACATTAAACTTTGTAGTAAATCCACCACAAGATACATATAATGTTAAATTTAACATTTAATTCTTGTTGATAGTTATCTTGACTTTTTTAATATAATTATTACAATATTTTCAACTTTGGTTTATTTAAACAGTAAAAAAAATATTTTATGAGTTTCAAATCATAATGGTGATGATAAAAAAATAAAAAAAAACATTAGAATTAACATACACATAATTAAAATAAGAAAATACTAATTTTCACTCTTTTAGGATATATATAGTATTGACGTAGATTGGTGATGGCCATAGATCAAGTGGATCATGGTATATAAATATAAATATAACTGATCAAGTGGGGTAGGTAATAAATATAGGCACAGTATAACCTCAGAAAGATAAAGGAAAGAGAAAGGCCCACACTGGCCCGCCACACTTCAATACATGGGCAGAGAGACCATGCAATTTCAATTTGAAGTTATGGTTGATGATAGCAATGGTCCCTATTAACTAAATTCATTATTTCCATTTTAAGAAACCTTCGAGTGAAAAAAGTTAATCTACATTCATTTTTAACTCCACCCATTTTCCTTCCAGAATGATGAATTACAAAGAATATAGAAAGACCTTTACCAAAAAAAAAAAAAAGTACTGAAATTTCTTGAAATTGGATACGATATATGTCTAATTTGAGTCTATTGTAATCAAGAAAATATTAATGTTCTCCTGTTTGGGGTAATTTCATTTATAGCACTAAAAAGAAGTTCTAGTATAGAGTAACAGCTTTAATTCTTCCGTTTTATATAATTGGCACATTAATAAACACCGTCTTTATTTTGTTTTCTTTTTACAGAATGCAGTGTTATAAGAATAGTACAAGAAAACCAGTGCTATTGAATACACACACACATATATATAAGAATAGATTTTGCCAATACGGTTGCATTCATTAGAAATCTGTTTAGCTAAACGCTTAACAACAAAGATCAAACAACTATAGAATGCATGTATGCACGTAGCTAAACCGATATGTAAAACGTACAGCCTCTGTCCTAGACAAATGGGGCCTTGCAGTTGTTCTGTTTTCAGCGTAATCTACGACGCCACCGATGGCGGAAAGCGAGGCTGGCCATTGATGCAAACGATCGGGACAACTCTTCAAATCAAATCCTATTCCGTCTGATCAGATATGTCAATTAAAACAATTCATTGTTTCTGCTTTATTTTTAGATTCCGAGGATGAACTGATTGCTCCACCCGCCATTTATGAGAAGCCGGACGACAAAGCCTACTTGGATAAAATGTCTCCAGCGCAACTATCCCAGTATATATAAGGATACATGTAATATGTAAGCGTGGATAAAATGACTTCTCAGCAAGATGCGAACTAAAGAAGGGCATGCTGATGGAGACATGGAGAGCCCAAATGCATGGAAGGTGACTGACCCAATTCAAGTTCCTGTTGGTCCAATTACAAGAGCCCGCGCTAAGAAATTCAAGGAAGCATTAAATGGGCTG
>JAFMPE010195146.1:17439-30601 GCA_024759925.1 Ficus religiosa | reverse complement strand
AACACGTGTTCATATGTGTCTTTTCATAGAGTGAACACATTGGTAAAGAAAGTTTCGCTATTTCGTAAAATTTTTTTTCTTTACCCTCGTAACGAATAACTATTTTTGTAGGTACGGTAGATGGAAACAAATAGATATTGCCTTTTCTGTTTTATTATCGTAAAATTTTGTGAGGTAAATTTTTTTTTTTTTTTAACAAAATAAAAAAACTTGCCATCTATGTCTAAAGACATGCTCTGTACATGTGTCACGAAGAGGAAGAGTAAGAAGAAGAAAACGGTGTGCGGGTAAAAAAAGTGATCAGCTTCTTTTCACACGTGTTGGAATTCAGACCTTGCAGCATCTTCTCTCCCCCATCATTTTTCTGTCAGTGCATGCTTTTTTCTTTTCTTTTTTTTTAATATTATGATTAGCTGTACAAATTCTCATTGGTGGCTGCCATGAGACTTGGCTTTTTTTCCCCCTTTCTTGCTGTTGCTTGTGTTCACTTATTTTCTTTTTCTTTCATCCTCTTGCTTACATTCATGAAGTCTATCTCAGGTCTTATATTTTATGTAAAAATGTACATTCAATTCACATTATGCATTCATTTCTTTTTTATTTTAATAAAAATGTTGTTTACTACAATTTCTTTCTTTTATGATAGAAAGTATAAGTAATTAATTTTAATAAAGATTTTAGATCATGTATACACGCAATTTGTGTTTTGTGTTTATATATGATCGCATTTATAATGTTTATTACTAATTAATTCTTTGTTTTTAGTCTATGAATATAAGGATATTCAGATTCAATATGTATGTATTCTCTTCTCTTGTTACTATTATTTTTCTCTTATTTAATTATTATAGAAAGATATTTTCTTTTTTTTTTTTAAACTAGAATGATCTTCCTTTATATATTGTTTCCTTCTTTTTTATTTTTATTTTTCAATATTTTTTTTATTTTCCCCCGCCGTTCTCATTCAGGATGAGTTTTGCACACCCCCGTAGTGATGGGAGAACGCGAGTGTTTTTTATTTATTTTTTTTTTTTTTGCTTGGTTTTTTTTTAATTGGAAGTTTTGTTTTCTTTAATTTTTGCATTTCAATTTTTGTACTTCAACATGCATTATGCATGCTTGCTTTTTTTTTTTTTCCCCCCCTCTCTTTTCTTTTTTTTTTTTTTTTTTTGCTTGCTTGTGTTTTTAGTAGAAATTTTGTTTGTTTTAAATATTTTGTTAAAATATTTTTTTCTTAAAACATGAAGAAATAACTTAAAATTTTTGTCCCACAATCTTCTAATTTTTTTTTTAATAATATTACTATAATAAATATTTGTTTTACGGAGATAATTTTTCTCCATCGTATCTATTTGTTTCTTCTTATTTTTTATTTTTTATTTTTTAAGAAAAAAAATTCTTACGTTTATAATTTAAGTATTTCGAGTAAAATGCAATAGCTCTTTTACTTCCATCTTTGTAGATTAAACACATGCTTGCTTGTTTTTTTTATTTTTATTTTTGGAAATCTTGCTTTTTCAAAATGGCCCTCGTAGAATATTTTATTTTCTTTGATTTTCCCTTTACAAATTCTTTCCCAAATTGGTTTATCCTTAAGTTTGTTTGTTTGTTTTCCCACGTGGACCTCTATCAACCTTTAGTAAAGCAAAAAAGAAAAATCAATAGCAGAAATTTTTACTAACAACATTGTAATTCAAATGCATAGAAGAATTCAAATGAAATCATAGTTCGGGATAAAATTTTCACAAGTCAATAGGCTTTCCTTCTATTACTGGCATTGCATTAGAGAGGTTGACGCTATGAATTCAGGAACGATAAAATTGTGTCTCGGACTTTTTAATCCTTAAAATGCTCCACCTCTACAACCTGGTTTGGCAGGTTGTGGCGGAATCTTCCGAATGTAGAGGATTTTGTAAAGGCTGCTTCTCGAACCCTCTGGCGATTTTGTTTGCTTATGAAGTTGAATTAATGGAGATTATTTGTACTACAGAATTCGCAAAAAGGTATAACCGGAACTTCCTTTGATTCGGATGTTCAACTTATGTTCTTGACCTTCTAAGAACGGGCATCCATCAAGTTCCTTGGTGATTTTTGTCTTGATGGATCCGCGCTCTAAATTACCTATCCAATATCACCTATCATGTACTTAACATATCTTTAGAAAAGGGAATCATGTTGCTGACAAACTAGCCTCAATGCGGTTCACTTACAACAAGCCACATGGTGGTTTCGTACTCCATCATTTTGTGTAAATGAAGTGACGAAAGATTTGCAGGGTCTTCCATGCTATAGATTTCACAAGTCGATGTTTGCTTCGCATTACCACTTCAACACTACTGGCAGTGGATTTGTTTGCTTTTAGCCCAACATGGTAGTAAACAAGTACTTTTTTTTCCCTTTAGCATTTTTTTCTTTAGATTTTGGCTAGAGGCTTTTTAATGAGATGTATTTGAAAGCTACTTTCAAGGCGAGAGTTCAGGCTCAATCATATGAAACTGCTTCCCAGTTTATATTATAGGGCTTCATTAGGCTTCTGTTTCATTAGGCTTTTGTTAGCTTTGTTTTGATCTTTGCATTGTTTTTGTTTGCCCACGATTATGGACACTATTGTAATTACTCTTTAAAAAAAAAAATGGGAGATGGGAATTTGATTAGGGTGCCGATTTAGTCAAGATGCCTGGATGCACATACTTATTTCTATCATCACCAGTTATTTACAAAATAAAATATGAAAATGAAATGCATAGGAGGTGCCCAATTTCGTATATAGTCTATTGTGGTTGTTTGTATGACGAGAAAACATAAGAGTCCAAAGGATAGTGATGGGACACAGCAGAGAAATCGTAATACAATGCATATATGTATAGTTAGGTTTGAGCATTTAGGGTTTCTAGTACTAGAAATGAAATAGTAGCTCACACTAAATTAGGTGGACCACAGTACCTAACTATTACATTTTATTAATTTCTAGCTACTCTACAATATTAGAGATTAGTTTATGAGCACACGATACCACGTGTGGAATAGACAAGTTACATAAAATTAAAAAGTGTCACGTGGTGATTGAGGACTCACCATATGATGACCCAAGAGAAATGACGAATGCACTGTAAAAAATGCATTTGTGTTTTTATTTCAAATAATAGATTTAAGAGAATTAGGGTATACTAGGAGAAGCGAGAATACATTTTAAAAAAAAAAATGTATTCATGTTTTTAATATTTGGTAATGTATTTAAGAGAGCTAAGGTTTAATGATCGCAATGACTCCACCTCCGTCTCTCTTTCCTGCATTGTGATTCTGTCGATTCTATTTGGTCCCGTTCGGAGCACATCTTTCACGCTTGACTGAACAAAACAAATCAGGTAGTCTTTAATTGAACAAATCAGGCATCAAATTCATAATCCTTGGATCTTTGGTATCATCTCTATTATTTGAATTAGTTGGATGAATACAGTGATTTTTTAGTACGAGAACACTGGGGTTTTTTTTTTTTTTCCTTTTTTTTTTTTTTTTAATTTTTGTGCCGGCATTGCATTCATAAAAGTCTGATTCCATAATTCTGTCATTAAATGCAGAATTCTCTTTCTGATCTTACTATTCTGAAGATGCTTAATCTTACCAACAAGATCAATATAGCTCCTAAGATTATTAAGTTCAATCAGTGTATACTCCTTTACCAAGCTAAATCAAAATGATCAATACGGATAGGGCGGTTAATGGTTCTCCAAGATTGCCAAGTTGTTAAGGTATCTTTAGAAATTACAAAGATTTTGCAAAGGATGCTTTGCTAAGGTGTTATTTCGTTGCAATTGATTTTGTGAGAAAATATGATTGGGATTTCCTTTGATTTGAGTATGATTCTACTTGTATATGTTGTTCATCTTCTTCTCTCAAAACAGACACGTCGCTGAGAGATTTTTGGAGAGATAGGACTGCGCTATTTATCTCATTAGATTACCTATCATGCTTCTTACGTTTTCAAGAAAGAGAATCATGTAACTGATAGACTTGCTTCATATGTTCTTCATTTGGAATAAACTACATGGCGGTTCAATCTTCCGGCTTTCTTCTCTTCGTCGGTTCATAACATTTGGTGGGTTTTTCCTAATACAAATTTTGTAATTAGTTGACTTTGCAAGTTAATATGTCCTATTTTTCTCCTTTATTCTTTTTCTCACTAGGTTGTGGCTAGAAGATTTTTGATGTGGAACATTTGAAGCCTGCTTTCAAGTATGAGTCGAGATTAAATCGATCGTCTGAGATTGGCTTCCTGCTGTTTTCTGTTTTCTTTCAATTTTGCTTCTCAATTGCCCCACTTTCTCTTGGATTTTCTTTTTTTTTTTTTTTTTTATTTATGTTTTTTCCAACTTTTTTGTATTTTTCTTTTTTCATTTTAATAATTTGAGCTTTAAATTTGATAGATAATTAGTGAGTGCCAACTTAGTTGTGATGCGCTAGTAATCTTTGATATTGAGCATTCTCTCTCAGTTTATTAAATATACGTAAGATTATTTTCATTTATGTCTCCTGAACTTTAAAAACTCTCACTTTACCTTCTTGAATTTTTTTAATGTAGCCTTACTTAACTCATTTCTATCAGAATTTCAGTTTAAAGCATAAAGCTAAACAAATAGCTTCTTGTGTGGATTGTAAAAGATGTGAATCTACCTGTCCAACAAATTTCTTGAGTGTTCGAATTTATTTGTGGCATGAAACGACTCGAAGCATGGGTCTAGCTTATTAATACTTTCCAAAAACCTACTTGAATACGACTATAATTTTTTTTTTTTTTTTACCTTTACCGACAAAAACCCGTGCTCAATATATTATATATTGAACACGGGTTTTTTTGGTGCAAGTGTGTCTTGTTTTTACCACGAATTATTTTCCTTGGTTAATGATAATTGTAGTTTTGCCAATATTATAAAGTCTGTTCTATTAGGATTTCTAATAAAAACAAACGGATAAAGACCATATGATTACACTTAATTATTATTATTATTATTATTATTTTGTATATTTTTAACTGAAATTCTAATATAAGAAGTTAAGTGCCCTTACATTTAAAGTTCAAGTGGTAAAGTGAGAGTTTTTAAAATGCATAAGCAAAATGAGAATGATCACCTTAAAGTTCAGAGGCCGTATAAATGAGAATTATATATATATATATATATATATGTGTGGTAAACGTAGCACATATAAAAGGACATCTATGTGTATCGAGAGTATAGTCGATATATGCATGTTTGGGATTATATCGTTATTTGTCGGGGGGCAGCATCTAATTAGGAAACTGTGATCTGTCGAAGAATTGCAGCATCTCCGGCATAGATAATGATATATATCTTATATTTCTTATCTGTTAGTGTTTTCTAGATCTTGTTTTCCGGTTTTAATTAGTTCATTTTTCTGATACCAAAAAGAATTTCATATATATATATATATAAACTCCATTAATAAACAAACAAAAACAATAACCTACACAACTAGTTCTCTAATGGGTTGGTTTACTGAAAACAAAAACTCAAAATTAATTAAGCTTAGATAAAAGATTCATGTGTATGGACTTTATATAAATTAACAATTTTTGAACTTCCAAGTGAAACCGTTGACATTTTTATTTCCAGTTGGGACGTTATAAGGAATTCTTTGACCTCACGTTCTGTCGTCATTTTCTTGCATTATATACACATATATTATTTTTATTAGGGGCTAAAAAAGAATAGGAAAAACAAGTGTTTATATGTTATAGATCCTTATACTTGATCCATCATTTTCCCCTTTTGCAATGTTAATGAAGTTGATATCAAACATGCAGATCTTGTATTATATCTATATATACTGCGCGTGTGCGTGTGTATATATACTTGTAAAATGGACCGACTTTTTATTTATTTTTTTTTTCTTTTTTAATGAAAATTTGATGGAGCTAGGTAATATAGCCAGTGTTGTTGTAGTTGTTGTTGTTGTTGTTTTTTTTTTTTTTTTTTTTTTTAAAGCTAATATAGCTAGTTTGTAGCTTAGGGTAATAGTCAGCCACATACATGGAATTTTCCAGTGACATGCATGAATAATACTATGTTGTACTTTGTTAAAAAGTGCATCAAAGACAATTCACTACAAATAATTCCAACTACCAAAAAGCTTGAGATTATTCATCTGTCTTTATATTATACCATATCGTGAAAATTTAAAAACGACTTTACTTTTAATCATTGTGATTGCGAAATAATGGGATAGGAAAATTGTGGAGGTTGGATATATATATATATATATATATCCAATATCCATACTTAAAGCAACCTGCAGAAATTAATTTCTCTCTCTCTCTCTCTCTCTTTGTATAATAGAAAATCCTTATCATTATTCGAGTTGCAACAATTTTTTTAAGAATGTTCTATTAAAAATATTTATTATTGTTGTTATTTTCATAGGGACGTTATTTCTAAATAAATGCAATATATGCGGCTTTTTTGGCTTCTCCATAAAAAATTGCATTCCACGATGCACGACTCTTTTAGTTTTTTTCGTAATTTGTCTTAATCGGCAAACCCATGGGTTAGATTATAAAAATTATAATTATTCAAAAAAAAAAAAAAACGATGACGTATTATCAAGTTTTCATGTAATGGAATGTACTTTTATATGTTTCTTCAGAATTGTACAAAATCATATCAATTTTCACGGTTTTTCACCCAAGATATCTATCACTTCTTTACTTTGGTTTTCTTTAAAAGAAATTCATTTTATCTTTTTTTTTTTTTTTTAAATTTATCATAATAGGATTATTTTATGAGGACACCTGATGTGTAATTAACACCTCTTGAGATTAAAAATTGTAAGATGTTAATTTTTTTTTTTTAAAAATATGTTAATGCTCATTAACACTACGTGGCCAACCGTACCAAGTTAAATTAACAGCCAAATAGTCATAAAATTAAGTAGACGCCACAACTCCACTAGAAAAAAAAAAAAAAAAGGTTTGATTCAGTGCTAAATATTTATCAGTGTGGTTAGTATATTAGTGTAGCCATAATGTATTACTTACTTATCACTACTGTCCCTATAATAGTACTTATTAGTAATTATATTATTAATAAATGATGTATATTTGTCATTACTACACTATATGTAGAATTGAATTATAATCTTATTTGTAAGAAAAGTGGATCTCAATTAAATATGTTTTTTTTTTATTTTTACGAAAATTTGCAATTAGTTTCAATTTTTTCCTTTACTATATATATATATATATCTATATATGTTATATACGTTTCACTATGAATAAATTGGTTAAAATCTCTTATGGTATCAGATATAATCCCTTAAACGAGCAACATTTAGGTCCTAATCGCTATGCTCAGTAAAGAAAGTGAATCAATCAAAACATGCAAAAGTCAAGTTTTATATGATTTACTTCTTATCCCATTAATTACATGTATGATTGAGATTCACTTTCTTCATGACTTATTTATAAAAAATAAAATAAAATAAAATAAAAAGGTAGAAATATGGTTAAATTAAATTTCATGATCCTGTAATGTATGTTTCAGTTGATAATTCCACAATAAGCAGAGGTAGTGTCATTCATGGTCGAGCGAGAACTTCCACTCATAGTGAATTTTTATTTTTTAAAATTTACTTTTAAAAAATTACATTTTTTTTTACATTTTGCCCATCCAAAAAAATAGTTATCCTTGTATATTTAAGCATCCGATTAGCGTTATCATTTGAAAACATTTGGGGAATTCCATTTGATAGATTATTCTAAATATGTATTTGTTAGAATATAAATAAATAAAAATTGAGCATCCAAATTTCATTTGGGTTTTCATTCTTAAATTACAAAAAGTCCTCCTAAAATTTAACTCAATTCTAATATATATTCTACAATAATTTAAAAAATAAAAATAATTTCAAATGTCATTTTTACATCTCTCTCATATATATAAATATATATATATATTGGATAGCACTTCTAAACACAAACTAATATTTATATTCAAATATTATGTTAAGAATGTTAACATCCGTCACTTCTGATGATAGTTCAAATGTTTCTATTTAAAAATTTTCATTCCAACGTTTTCATCTCAGATACTTCCATTTTGATATTTCTCCCAAACGGAGCATCAGTTTCCTTAAAAACTTTATATTTAAGTGTATGTGTACAGTAACATAATGTTGTATATGCACTGTTACATCAAAATGATGAAAAAAATAGAGGAAAAAAAAAAGGATTGAAATTAAGAAGAGAGAAACATGACAATTCCAATTCCAATTCCAATTCCCAAGCCAGTCTACGCATGGGCCACGGGATATAATACTGCCTTACTGGCTGATGATCATTTCTCACTCCTCTCAATTGTAAACAGTCTTTCAGTCCCTCCTCTTCCAAACACCTGCACTCGCATTTACTCTCTCTCTCTTCCTCATTTATTTCTCTCTCTCTCTCTCTCTCTCTCCCCTTCTTCTCTTTATAACCCACACCAAACCAAACCAGATCAGCTCCATATGACCGCCATCGCAATTATATTTTTATATATGTATATGTATGTATATTATCGCATTTGTAAATATATTAGCACAGTAAATTAAGCCACCACACCACTCCATTCCGTACCGCTACTCCTCAACTCACGTGCACCTCACGTGCCTATTACATTCCAAGTAATACTACATGGTACATGATTTCCTTTTTTCTTTTTCTTTTGTTTTTTTTTTTTTTGGCCCCCCGTGTTAAGATACATTTTTTCCAGTTTCCTTATTACATGAGCGAGCGAGTGCGACATACTAAACGACATTTATAAACCAAACCAAACTCTACCACTTCTCTCTCTCTCTCTCTCTCTCTCCTCTCTCTTCTTTCACCGAAAATGGCGTCCTCACAACCGCCCGCGCCGCCGAGCGTATTCGTTTCTTCTCCGGCGGTTTTCACCACCACTCCTTCGCGCCATGCGTCGTCATTCGGCAACCTCAGCCCAAGCATCTTCATCATCATCCTCATCCTCGCCGTCACCGTCATTGCCTCCGTCGCTCTCTGCTTCCTCCTCCGCCACCTCAACCGTCGCTGCCCCCGTCACCTCGCGCCGTCGTCGTCATCCTCTTCTCCTTCCTCCTCCTCCGACGCCGCCGCCCCCGCCGGCGTCGGAGACTCTCAGCGAGCGATCTCCAGTCGCCGCGTCTCGCCGGAGACGAACCCTAGCATAGACTCTCTCCCTCTCTTCTCCTTCTCCTCCGTCACGCGCCGAGGCGGTACCGCCTCTGCAATCTCCGGCGCCGATTGCGCTGTCTGCCTGTCGAAATTCGAGCCGGCCGACCAGCTTCGCCTCCTCCCTATCTGCTGTCACGCCTTCCACGCTCTCTGCGTCGATACTTGGCTCCAATCGAACCAGTCCTGTCCGCTCTGCCGATCGCCGATCTTCATCTCCGACGCCGACATTCTCAAGACCTTGGGAGCTGGAGAGAGAAATAATAACCACGGAGACAGCTTCAGAATCGAGATCGGCAATGTCAGCCGCCACCGCCAAACGATGCCGACGTCCGATAATAACTTTTCCGGCGACCGATCGCGGTCCTACTCCATCGGATCGTTCGAGTATCTTGTGGACGAAGACTCAGAGGTCGTCGTCACCAATGCGCACCGGAGAAGCGTCTCGGACTTCAAGGAATTGCTTCCATCGGAAAGCATTCTAGAGCTGCCGCCGCCGCCGCCACTGGAAGCAATTGCGGCGGAGGTATCGACGTCTGGGAGGAGTTGGCTTAAGGAGTATGTAGACCGGCTTTCGATGTCGTTTTCTTCACGAGCGATGTCGTTTAGGAGCTCTGGGAGGTTCTTCAGCGGGAGTAGTCGACGGAGCGACGTCGTTTTGGGAGCCGGAGAGTGGGACTTGGAGGCCAGCCGAGTTGGCGAGGAGATTAGCGAGCTCTTTCGGTGGGTCTCGGGGGTATGATTTGTAAATACCTTGCTGCTTTAGGGTTTGAAAGGAGCAAGAAAACATTCAAAAAAATTGAATTCGTTTAATTAGTAAATTCCTCTATATATATTTTTTTCCCTGTGTTCGCTTTTTTTTTTTTTTTTTTTTTTTTGGTCTGAAGTGGATTTTGTAAAGGTTTTTGGAGGGGATTCCGGGAAATTTTGGGTTTGCTTTTTTTTTTTTTTTTAATGGAAATTATTTTTGTTTGAGTGAAAAAAATCACGGAAAGTCGACGTGGGAAGTTACTTCGGAGAGATTGACGGTTGGGATGACATTTTTTGGTATAGTCAACTCTTGACATTTAACGTTGGAGATGCTTTTTTGCATGATATGGTTTGGAATCATAGGAAAGATTGAATCCCATCCCATGGCATTAGTTGAATTCGCAATTTTTTTTTAAGGACTGTAAGGAAAAAAAAAAAAAAAAAGGTTAAAAAAAAAAAAAAACAGTCATTGTGGGATTTTCGTGATTTGGTGGGTAAGGGCACACGGCAGTAAATGATATGCTCACTTATTTATGATAGATCATCTAGTCATCACCAACCTTTCCATAAAAAAAAGCTAGTACTTGCCCCACCTCCATTCAATCCTCTTTTTTGTTTTTATTTATTTATTTTTAATGAAATGGGTCCATTCAATCTTTTTTAATATACAGTATATGAAATTTTATTTCACGTATTTTGCCACGAATTTGCCTGCTTAGATTACTAGTGACATTGAGTCAATAGACTTTGTTCCCATTATAATATTATAGTTTAATTTGTTGAAAATATTGGGGATAAATACTTAACTAGGAGGTGTACTTCTTTTGGAATCCTGACTTTGCTTGCTTACATTGTCAATGGAAAAGAGGAAAAAGAAAGAAAGTTGGGGTAAAAAAATAAACAAAATTGAGGAATTAAAGATAAGTGCCAAAAAAATTGGGTGGGAAGTGGTGTCGTGAGTTAGAGCTTTCAAAGATTCCGACGGTTGGACAGATTTTTTGTTTTCTTTTTTTTGTTTTGTTTTTTTTTTTTGTTTTTTTTGTTTTTTTTTTTTTGGGTAAGAAGCACCTTTAGCATGTTATATTTCCTTCTTTTTGGCCAATGAGTCCTTTTATAGTCATAATTATAATTATTACTAGTTGAACACACGCCTCACACGTATGAATAATGTATTATGTAAAAAATATAAGAGTTTAAAGAGAAAATGCTCAAAAAAAAAATGAGAGAAAAGAAAATGTACAAAATGACAAAATAAGAAAAGAAAAAAAAATCAAAACTCCATACGAAACTTAAACTACAAAAACCAAAATTTCTAAAAAAATTCAATTTAAAAAAAAATTAGACAAAAAACCCTTTTTCAACCATAGTGATAAAATATATAAGTTATCGAATAGATGAATAGATATATAAAGGATTGTGTATATATGTGTGTGTATATATAGATAATGAGACATGAAAAAGATAGAAATAAATAAATTAGGGATAAAATCATAAAAAGAAAATAAATAAGAGTAGAAAAAGGAACAAATAAAAGAAAGAAAAATGATCAAAAAAAAAAAAGAGAAGTAAAAAAAAAAAAAAAAAAAAAGAAAGCAAAACAATGGGTTGACATATGGAAAAAAGAGAGAACATTATTGGCTCTTTTATATATGTTAAGATTAAGATTAAGATAAGATAAAATTAAAATTAAAATTACAACCTTGATTTTCTATGCGCTTGACTTGATATGATTAACAAACATAATTTTCAAAGAAAAAGAGAAATCAGATAAAAATTATACACGAAAAGAATTCAGATAAAAATTATTATTGCTGAAATCATAATTTAAAAAAAAATCATCTGGTACTACTCCAAAAAACAAAAACAAAAACAAAAAAATTTGTGTTAACGGGATGAATTTGTGCTTGACTATTAATTCTTTAATAAAGTTGGATACCAAATACTTCATTCCAAGAGTATGGCTAAGGCAGCTGGCGCAAAAACAAGTCCCCATACCATGCATATATATATGTATGTATGTATGTATGTATGTACATTTTCCCTTTTCTTTTCATTGTTTGGT
Source organism: Ficus religiosa (assembly GCA_024759925.1). Lineage (NCBI taxonomy): Eukaryota > Viridiplantae > Streptophyta > Magnoliopsida > Rosales > Moraceae > Ficus > Ficus religiosa. The sequence continues at coordinate 18,575 of JAFMPE010195146.1, read as the reverse complement.
AGCAAAATACGCAAAAATTTTAATTCTAAAATTAGAATCCAGTAGTGAATAAGTTTCACGAACTTGTATATTTTCAGTACTCCAAGTGGTTTTCGATGGATACGTGATTAGGGGTGGCCAATCCAAGTTCCAACCTAATTCAAATAGCGTATACCTACCTACTCAATTAATTCAAGTCAAATCTAAAAACCTGTAAATAAGTTATTGATAGGATACTTTTGTTTTATTGCCAAATCGACTCCTACTCTTGGAGGTCATTTGTGGTCGAACTATGAACGAGTTTTGTATGTTATACTTTTTTTATGTACCAAAAAAAAAAAAATAGTAGCCATTTGGTGAGTCTCATGTGGGCGGGAGTGAGGAGATAGAATGGCTTATAAGTGCCCATGGGTTTTCTTTCAGTCAGCTATTATCTGAAAGTTATAATTTAGTATGATCCATCCAGTTTCTCTTCTTGAAGGCCCTTTGTGATCGAACTACTGGTGGGTTTTGCATGTTGTACTTTCTTTATGTACCCAAAAAAGAATTTTTTTTGCTAATTTTGTTTTTTTTTTTTTTCCGTTTTCTTTTAATATGATTTTGATGAAATCTAATATCTAGAGACATATATTACCGATGGGTTGTACTGTATGTAAAAACTCTTTATGATTTTTATTTATTTATTTATTTGCTAAGAGCTCTTTTTTTATGATTAAAATGTATTGTTCATTATCCACAAGAAGGAATGTGAAACTAAAAAAATATTGAGAGAGAATTGTTAGGTGAATTAGGTTATTTAGTGTTCTAACTACAATAAGGGAATGAGAAACAATTCCTATAAGTTAGGTCGCATTAGGTTGGGAAGGTTGAGTATATATTGTATGAGTATGCACGTTGTACATATATGGTTCATATCCCCGCAGCTTGTCTTTATGTATATAAAGGAGATTTTATTTATTTTTTTTTTTTTGGTCGTCAGCTTCTATTCCATTATAAACATGTAGATTTCGTGTCGTTGGAAAAGGTTCACATGAAAGTGACTCAAGAGAAGAACACCCGAAAATTTAGAAAGATAAAAGCAATCTCTCTCTCTCTCTCTCTCTCTCTCTCTCTCTCTCTCTCTCTCTCTCTCTCTCTCTCTCTCTCTCTCTCTCTCT
>JAFMPE010195146.1:271-17337 GCA_024759925.1 Ficus religiosa | reverse complement strand
CTCTCTCTCTCTCTCTCTCTCTCTCTCTCTCTCTCTCTCTCTCTCTCTCTCTCTCTCTCTCTCTCTCTCTCTCATTTAGCTTCCTTCGTTACTCTTCTTTACGATTGTGGTTTTGTCTCTTTGTCAAAAAGACCAAAAAAAAAAGGGGATGGTGTTGGTATTTCGGCCGTGATTTTGGGTAAATTAACTTCAGTCACAAATAATAATTCATCTGTTGAGAGGAGTTTAATTAACACTTTTTTTTTTTTTTCCCCTATTAGAGTTACTAAATTTTAGGATCATCTATTGCTTTATCCTTTAAATTTTAAAATCTCCCAGTTTGCTCTCTAAACTTAGAATTTGTCGCCCTAAACCCGTTTTATTAGAATTTTAGTTAAAATAAATGGAAAAATAAGTGTATTAGTCTATTTAACCCATTTTGTTAGGATTTCTATTAGAAATCAATTAAAAACGTCCACATGACTGTACTTAACTTACTTTTTTCTGTGTGTTTTTAACTAAAATTCTAATAAAACGAATCAAGTGGGGGATTAATTCGAAGTTCAAGTGATAAAGTAAGAGTTTTTAAAATTAAATAATAAAGTGAGAATCACACTAAAGTTCATTGAATATAGATGGAAGCAATCCTTTTTTTTTTTTTTAAGTAGATTTTAAGTAAGAGCGGGTATAGTGGATTATAATTAGGAAATGGATAATTAGTAATGTTCATGTTAAAGCCAAACGGGCAGAAATTAGTTGCGTATAAGGTAGGGCAGAGATATAATAATGTAGCATGTATAATATATATATATATATATATTTAGACACACACGACTTTTCGATTAGTGTGTGTATACATATACATATGTATGCTTGCGCAAATATATAATATGGAATTACGTGATAATAGTCTAAGAGATTGTAATATGTTTTTCATTTGACATAGGATCAAATGACACAATAGGACTGAGAAAGCCACGAGGTTCGAAAGGGAGGCAAGGCCGCACTTCCTGCAGCCCACCCAACGAGCCGAGAGAGCGGTGTGGCCGTGCCACACAGACGCACGGCCGAGCTCCCTACAGCCCGTCTAGCAAGCCGAGAGGGTGGCACGACCGCGCCATGCAAGTGCCCGACCGTGCAATTTCATGCTGTTTGAGAATTTCAAATTTATCTTTTGAGTTGTTTTGAATCATTGTGTCTATTGGTTATATATTTTCATACAAAACTAAGTTATTATCAATAACTGATATATCAATTATTATGATTTAATAAATACAAAAAGAGATATCTTTGCAGTGAAAAATGCGCCTCTTGAAAAATGTTACATAGATTACTATTGTTGTAACAGCTCATGAAAAGACATCTCTGTGCAATTTACAGATTTCAAATATTTGTTCTGAAATACAATATTATTGCTTGATATTGTATTCCAAGGTTTGTTGTATCTTGGGGGTAATTTGCCATTAAACTCTTTAGCAAACTTAATAATGAGGGCAAATAAAACATTAAAGGAAAGTACTCTCAATACGCCCCAAACCTGGTAATTCATGTAACCATTTCCAAGAGGTGTCTCTTCATTGCAAAGGCATCTCTTTTAGTATCTATCAATTATCATAATTCATATATCAATTATTGATAATAATTCAGTTTTGTATGAAAATATACAACCAATAGATACAACAGTTCGAAATAACTCAAAAGACACATTCAAAACACCTCATATCAGAATTTATTACGCGGTCGCGCACTTGATTGCACGGCCGCCCTCGCGGTCCTTTTGGCCCTATTGGTGGGGAAGCTATATCTTGGGCATCCAAGAAACAGACTTGCATAACTCACTCAACAATGGAGTCGAGTTTGTATCATTAGCAGCAGCAGGCAAAAAAACAGAATGGCTGAGAAATCTATTATTTGATATTAAGTTGTAACCACAACCGATGGCCATCTATTTCTTTGTACTGTGATAATGAAGCTACATTGTTCAGAACTTATAATAAAGTAGAAAGTCTACACATATTAGCTTGAAACATGAATATAAGAAACAATTAATGACGGATAGTGTTATGAATGTTGTTTACGTTATGACAAATAAGAACCTAGCAGATCCCTTGATAAAAAGGCCTTTCGAGAGACTTAGTCAAAGAAACATCTAGCGGAATGGGACTGAAACCTTTCTTTGAAATAGTCATCGGTGATGTTAACCTAACTATGTAGTAGTTGTACCACTTTTCCATAGTTAAATGGGTAAGAACAAGTCATTGTTATGTGACCGCTAAGCACCGACAAAATTTTATTAGTCCCTTCCAAGATGTTCGGTGCAAGTAGCTATGTGGTTGAGGGTGAGTGTATACTTTTAACGAAGTTCAAGTGTAGAGACATGATTTGAAACTTTACCTAAGTGAACATAAGAAATGGTGTCATTTCTAATATGATCGTGGTTTAGTCTTGTAAATGTTCATGAATCCAAGATAGAGCAGAAGGCCGAAATAGTGTTAAATGATTGTAACATAATTTTGAAATCTGGACTAGCTCATATGTGGTATGTTTATGGTATTTACTTAAAAGACAAAGTAAAATTTAAGCACACTATTATGTTGTGAATACTTTAAAGTATTTTCACTAATTGAATGTTAAAATCGAAAGATACATTCTTGTATGTATGAGTTTATTTTTGTTGATTTTGAAAAAAAAAAAAATTATTACAATATAGTGGGGGATTGTAAGAGATATCATTTGACATAAGATCAAAAGACACGATAAGGCTGAGAGAGCCGAGAGGGAGGCACGGCCGTGCTCCTTACAGCCCACCCCACGAGCTGAGAGAGTGGTGCAGCCACGCTTGTTGCAGCCGGTCCAGCAGGCCGAGAGTTCCGGTGCAACCACGCAATTTCGTGTTGTTTGATAATTTCAAATTTGTCTTTTAAGTTGTTTTGAACCATTGTGTCTTTTGATTGTAGACTTTCATACAAAATTAAGTTATTATCAATAACTGATATATTATTTACTATAATTGAATATATACAAAAGGATATGTCTTTGCAATGAAAAAGGCACCTTTTGGAAAAAGGTAACATGGATTACCATGGTTGTAACAGTTCATGAAAGACATCTCTGTGCTTTTAAAAATTATATAAATTTACAGATTTCATATCTTTATTCTGGAATACATTATTATTGTGAGATACTGTATTCAAGGGTTTGCTGTATCTTGGGGATAATTTGCTGTTAAACTCTTTAGAAAATGCAATAACGAGGGTAAATAAAACCTTAAAAAAAAGTATTCTCAATATGCTGTAAACCCATCTTTGCTTTTCAGTTTTCTTTGCGTCCGATTGTTCTTGTTCTCTCTCATTCTCCAATAATTATTCTTTGCAATGTAAATTGCAAAGAAGTTTTCTGACAGCAATAAAAAAGAGATAATAAAGGAAATTAAGTCACCAACTTCCGGTTGGTCCGTCAGTTCTATTTCCACAAGTTTATGATTAACAATGGAAAAGCTTCGAAAAGTAAGCGGTCAACAAGGATTAGCGCTATTCAATTATTAAAAGAAGGATCAATTATAAGCGAGATTTCTTTAGAGTTTAGGGCTGACCTTTGATTATATTATTATAAGAATTATACTTTAATGAAAATGTTAAATTGCTTGACGTTGACGACTTGCTGGTAGCACAACAAAGCCAAGTAATTAAGTGGTCACGTTTGATAGTGTCATTGATCTTCAAGTTGATTTTCTTTTTGCTCTATGTATTGTATGAAAAATTCTACAATACCAGGGCACTTTGCTTTTTTTTTTTTTTTTTTTTTTTTTTTTTGCCGTACCGGTAAAACAAGTGTTTGTTTATTTTTTTTATTTTTTTAGTCTTGAGATTAAATTTTAATCACATGATTTATAAATGAGATTGTTTGTAATTCAAATGATTGTTTTTATTTTAGTGTTGTTAGTAAAGCTCTGAAACCAAAAGGGAAATATGAACTGGGTTAGATGCATAAGGAATCCTATCCGACCAGCCAACCCACATATTTAAGGAGAAATAAGTAAATAACAGTTTTACAATAAATAATTTAAATATTTTATGTAAATAGCAGAAATTATTTTCTGTAAATAGATTATTTACCTAGTAAATTTGTTATTTACTTTAAATATTTTAAAATCTTGTAATTTACTATTTTAATTTTGTAAAAATATTGTTTACTATAATTTATGCACATATGTATAATGAAAATTGATATTTTGATATTGAATTTTTTAAAAATTTAAAAGAAAAAGACTATACGGGCCAGTCCAGTCCGACCTGGTTGGTAGCACTAGTGCACTTTGGTCTGGGCATATCTATATGGACCGCGTTAGGACAGCCCTTTAACCTGATCAATATTTACTTGTCTAGTTGTGAAGAAAATCTAGAAGCAGTTTTATGTTTGACTCTATTATTAGGGTTACAATTTCAATCTCTTTAATTTTAAGATTAAATAATAAAAATAAAAAACATGACTTATGTAAATTTGAATGTGGTTTGAGAAATCCTGATTTTCTTTTTCGTCTTTCTTTTTTAGTTAAAGTACGCGCTATTTAGTATTTACTTTAAATTTGAACATTTCACAAAAATAAATAGCTGGTCTAGACCATTATACTGAAGGTAATATTCTCATTTCATTGATGTCACTTGGAAGGCTGCAACATCTTGATCTAACTTTGAATTTTCTTTTTCATATATATATATATATGGTTTCAGTAGTTACAATAATATTTACCTATAGATGATTATCGTTATTTTAACCGTTTAATATAAATCAAATGATTGTAATCAATTTAGTAGTTGGTCAAAAATATTTTATGATAATTAATAAACATTGCACTTATAAAGCTCATTAAAGACAATTTAAATAGGCATCTTGTTATTAATTTATTGATATGACTTTTCTAAATGATTTTTTTAATGGAATTTAATTTGAATATTTATTTTCTAATTTTTGAATCTCAGTCGTATATTTCTTAAGTTTTTCTTTAAAAGTTACCATTATATTTCAATTGTTTTTTTTTTTTTACTGCATTTGATTAGTTAGTAGACTGGATATATATATATATATATATATATTTTTTTTTTTTTTTGGAAACTCGGTTTTTTGTTTTAGTGACGTTACTGAATAAAATGTTCTCTCCAACAATTTCTTTTCTTTTTTTTTTTTTTTCGGCTGAAAATTTTGTCCTCTGACTAACTCTTTAAAGGTATTTTTTTCATCAAAATTTCTTCAAGCGTTTATTGTTAAATTTTTTTTCCTTAAGTAATCTTCACTGTATTTTTTCTCACACTATACCACTATTTTGTACAGTTTTCCATACAATCATTTCAATTTTTATTTTCCCGAAATATGACTCTATAAATGATAACAATTTTTTAAAAATCAATTTCCCTTGAGATAATTTTCCTTCTTGCTTTTTTTCTTTTCTTTATTTTTTTTTTTGTTAAATATATTATTCTTAACGTTTTTTATTAGCATTTTTTTTTCTTAATTTACTCTTTGAAATAATCTTTTTTTTTTTTTTTGAAATATCCCAACTAAAATATTTTTTTTGAGGCATTCGTCTAATTTATTTTATAATTTGAAATCTCCTTTAGCTAAGTGCCTCATTGAAATAAGTTTAAAGTTTTACCCAGAATGACAAAAATGATTTTTTAATTAATATTTAAGATTGGTTGTTATTTATATTTTAAAAAGAAATTGGTTGTTTAACGTACTATAACAAGTAATGAAAAATGTCATATCATCAATATAATTAAAGTAGACACCACTTTTTATAATTTTATCTTGTAATCATGGATGATTATAAAAATATAGTAATCATTAAAAACACTTATATATATATGTAATTATTTTCAATTGTTACTTTTTTTTGTAACCATAGATAGTTACAGATAAAATTATAGAGATAAGTGCATGCCTTAGTTGCATTAATGACGTGGCATTTTATATGACTTGCTAGGTTAAATAATAAGTTAATGTTTTATATTTAATTAAATTGATTTTTTAAATTGGAGAATAATATCTAAAATGATTACGATAAGATAAAAAAAATAAAATAATCATTTAGAAAAAATATATAAAAAATAGAAAATATTTATGAACGAGATTTTTTTTTGGGTTTTTTTTTAATATAAAGCTAGCATATATAAAGATGGTTATTTAAAAAAATGATTAAAAAATTAATTTATGAGTTTGGTTTCAAAAAATGTGAAAAAGATATCTACTATACATATAATAAAATGTTCAAATTCACCTGTCAAACGATAGACATTTACAATTTATAAGTGATTAATAAACAAGTCAGATTCCTATACTAAATTTACAGCAACCCAATAAATAAATTAAAAAAAAAAACTGATGGCAATCAATCATTACTAGAAATTTATTAGAAAATTAAGAGCAACCTAATAAACGATGTAAAATCGGATAATGTAATTCTTTTGTATGAAGGAAAAAAAAAAAAAAAGAGTAAAAATCCCCTAATATGGATAATACACATTCCAGTTGACCGACTAGTTCTAATTGTTTTGTTCCGAAGCAAAGATATCCACGGAGCGGTTCGGTTCATCCTATTCAGATATTCACGACCAAGAAGTACTGGATTTTGTTAGGTTGGTCCCTGAATTTTTAACTTTAATGTAACTTTGATTCCTAAATATTTTTCGTTGTTGGAAGGTCCCTAAACTCTTAAAATGTTTCCACAGTAGTCCTTTACTTTAATTTTTATACAAAATTTGCTAGTTACCATCACTTTTTGATCAAATTATTAACGGATCCGGCTTAAAAATTAACATATATGTTTTAATAGTTTAAAGATATTCCTTGTTCTTTTTTTTTTTTTTTTTTGTGACTGCAATGATCGTAAACTATTAAAAACATTATTACAGTAGTCATTTTTGTTATTTTTTCAAGGAATGCATAGTTAGCACCTTTTTTTGATCAAATTACTAACATATTCAATCTAGAAATGGACAGCAAGAACTATTATAGCAACATTAAAAGTTTAGAGGCATTCCAGTTATGGAAAAAAAGTTTAAAGACTAAAATTATATAAAGTTAAAAGTTGAGGGACTAAGGTGAGCAATTTATCTGAAAAAAATTAATGAGAGATAAATATGGTTTTGTTATTATGAAAAAAGGAATCATACTGTGAATTAAAAAAATAAATAAATAAAGACTAGAAAAGTTCTTCTTCTTTGGCCGGTTGGGTCTGGTAACAGTAATTGAAATTTGCAAAAAGAAAAAGGAAATTTGTGTTCCACCAACTGTATTTGGAGAGCCACATAAAAAGAAAAACTATCATTAAATTATTAAAAAAAAAAAAAAAAAACACGATATCTGCATCTCCTTCTCCCAACTGAGGAAGAAACTTTCGAGCAAAAAAGGGGAAAAAAAAAAATTTTCAGATACTGTTAAAAAAATTTAAAAAAAAACTTAAAATAGTCAAGTAAAGTAAATAAATAACAAGTTGACCATCCAAAATATATTTAATGAACCATATCAATCCCCTGCATATAGTTTATTGGCTCAAATTACTGCATTTATTTGAGTGACCCACAAACGACGAAAATCTCTCTTCGGCCTACCTTTATCCTAATGAGCCGAAACCAGAATTCTTATTTTCTGTTGGGTAATATCATAAAATAATAACAATAGTATTTAGTATATCTAATACTTAGTATATCTAATAAAGTTAATTTCTACTTGATTAAACTAATTATAGAAGAACATATATAATTTGTAGTCAAAATTAATTAATTAAGTTTGAAATGTGTTTTAAAATTTTCTAAATCATTTTTTCTATAAATTATTATTACTATATATCCCTAATTTTTAATTTAAGTCAATTCAATTAAGAAAAACCCTTTATTAAGTGATTATACTAAAAATACGATTATACAAAAAATACATCAATTTTAGACCCTATGTTTCGAATGAAAGATCAATCAACAAATATTTATTTCTATAATTAATATAGAAATATATACTTAAGTAATATACATAAGCTGATTTATAAACTAAAAAAAAATTGATTTATAAAATAAAATAAAAATGATTTTTTTAAAGTACGCTATAATTATGATATGAAATATGATATACTAATGATAGAAGTTGAAATTTTTTATTACATAATATACCTAGCCTGGCCCAAAACATACTAATATTTTGTTTGCTAAATCTTAAGACAAATTCTCTACACAATTAAAATCAACATTGACATTTAATATAAAGTTATGCAACGAGTTACAATCTCATGCGTATTAAAAAAAAAAAAAACACTTTAAAAAGCCTTGTCAAGTAGGAAAATAACAAGTTGCCTGTCCAAAAAATATTTAATGAGCTTCCTAAGTTCAATATTCGTTAATTTTCCTTAAATTTTTTTGTCAACTATCCAATTTCTTACATCTATTAGATCTATATCTAATTGTTAAAACAACAATGTCCATCCCTGGATATATACATATCATAAATATACAAGATTTATATAAGAAATATAAAAAGTTTTATATGCTTTTTTTTTTTTTTTTTGCTTGGAGATTTATACAAGTCAAGTCCCTATTATCTACCGAGAGGCTAACGTGGGTGTGATCGAATTGCCCTTGTCACATCGCCAAATAATGGAACTCTCTTTGATAACTTTCAAGAAGAACAAGACAAATAGGAAAAAGGCCCTTTTGGATATGACTTCCAAGAAGAGTAAGACAAGATATATATATCCTCTAGGAAAGGACTAACGGGACATTTTTGCAAGGCACGTACGTAATGTCAATAATATTGTTTGTCTGATCTTCATTCTTTCGTCTTTGTTTGGTCAAGTTGTTCATGTTTACAAGGTCGAGTAATTGCATTTCCTTGACAAAGAACAAAAGAGATCCTCCTTACTAATTATTACTACTCTTGTTATCAATGACGGAGCTGTTCAGGATTGAGGGAGTTACCCATCTTTACTGATTTTCAGGAAAAAAATAAAATAAAATAAAATAATTTTTAAAAAATTTTGACTTGTCCGTTTTGCACTCTTTAAGATTCAACTTTGTCACATTCGCCTTCTTTAAGTTCATATTTTGGTATAAATGTATTTGATAATTCTTGAAAAATAGTACAATATATTTATTTGTAACAAAAAATTATATTTATCTTTTTGCAATAAAGAAGGCCCGCTTTTAACAACGAAGCCATAAATTATTTTATTTAATTATTTCGGAGAAAATTACTTAAATAATCATATTTTTTTCAACTATTGACGAACATGACACAGATTCTCTATTCTTGACCTACATAACACAAATTTTAGTTAATTTTAGTTTAATTTTATATCATGTTAGTCTATTGCTAATTTTTTGTATCATATTGGTGCAATTGTCCTTAAATTTGTGTCATTCAGATATTTTCTCCATACTATTATGAGGGGGCTATATGTAAATTTGTATGAAATATATGGGTTAAAAAGGGAAAAAAGAAAAAAGGTTTGAGGTTGGCAGAGAAAGGGCTATATGTAAATTTATTCAACAATACATGGGCTAAAAGTTATTAAAAAAAAAAAAAATACATAGGCTAAAAATAAAAAATAAAAATAAAAAAAATAAAAGAGAGAAAGTTGAGGGGGGACTTCGGGGATGTTTGGAGTGTAAGTTTAAACCTTACACCTATTAATTCAATTTTTTTTTTCTGAAAAAGTTTTTTATATTTTCTGAAAAAGTCAACAAAAATTACTATTAAAATTTAAAAATCTTAACTCAAACTTACACACCAAACACCCCCGATTTGTTATTAATGTGATTGTGACTGTTACGATTATGACAAGCATTGATTTTTAGTTTAATCATACACTAATTTATGTTTTGATACAAGGCATCAAGTCAAAGCAAAATTAGAACATGCAAAAACGTAATTGAATCAAAAGCAAGCGGTGATCATCAGTCTATCACCCCATGTGTCTGGTGGTTTCTTCATCTTCTTTTTCTTGCAACTGGAGGATTAAACCTTATCATTGAGTTTGAGCCAAATGCAACAACAATTTTGTAATAGAGAGTAATTACTAGCACTACACATTTCTCAACGTGAAATTATTTGGGAATTAGCAGGGTTAAAGGACGTGCCTATGACAAAATCTAATTAGACAATGGACATATTTCATTTTTGCTCCCTAAACTTTAGTACCCTTATGACTTTGTTTTCTAAACTTTGAAAATCGGTAGAAATTATCCATGAACCATGAAACGTTATCATATTTACTCATTTCGTCAGTTAAATGGATGAAATTGTTGATATATCAAAAATTAAAGTGCAATTTATTAAAGATAAACTTTTTTTTTGCTCTCTCAACTTTAATTTTTTTATAACTTTGCCCCCCAAAATTTTGAAAACCGGTGTTTATACACTTACACTTTAAGTAGTTAGGAAAAATATTCCTCCAAATTTAACCTGTTAGTAAAAATATCACTTGTTCCATAGTTTAGCACTAATATTATAAAAAGTTAATTTAAATTAAAATATTTATAATTACAAATAACTTAAAATTTTTATAAATTTATTTTTGAAAATAAAAGTAATCTTTACAATTAAAATTCAATTTATTTTAAAATTGAAGTCGTTACAAAAAATAAATAAATAAAAGAAACTTGTATATTTAAATCCCTTAAAATTTTATAAAATTTTAAGCTTATTTTTGTAGTTTTAAAGATTTTTATTTAAATTAACTTTTTTAATTTTACCAGTGCCAAAGTATGAAAGAAGAGATATTTATGCTAATGGTTGAAAGTTCGAGGGGCATTCTTGATAACTATTTAAAGTTTGAGGAAGGGTATAAACACCAGTTTCAAAGTTCGAGACCAAAATTACAATAATATTAAAGTTCAGGGGGTAAAAATAAAGTTTGCCCTTATTAAATTGCATTTTAATTATTGTCATGTCAAAAATTCCATCGATTTAACCGATAGAAAGAGCAAACATGATAACATCTCATAATTTAAAAAACATTTCTACCAGTTTTCAAAGTTCAGGGAGCAAAGTCATAAGAACATCAAATTTCAAGGAGTAAAAATGAAATTTGTTCTTAGATATAAACGTCACTAATAAGATCAAGGGTGGAGGGAGGAGGGGATGCCCTATGAACTTTTAAGAAATTATCTTTTAGCCCATAAAATTAAGGATTCTATATAATATAATGTACATGACAATTTATTTTACAATTTTATTCCTTTGTTGTCCTTTCTCAAATTTTTTTAATTACTTCATTTGCTTAATTTTTAAGACAACGTTAAATTGCTGCCAAATTTTTTATTTTAAGTATTAGTATATCAACTAAATCAAAATTAGTTATACTACTATATATATACACAATTTTTTGAATTCTAAACTTTAAAATTAAATTAAACTCTATTAACTTAGTTCATTTAGGAGGGAAAAAGACAAAAATCGAAAAGTGGCGGTGAAATATTTTACCGTTGTGATTTTGGTTCAAATTTTTTGTTCAATTCAAGCCCTCCTGAAAAAATTTTCTGCTTGTGCTATGCATTTTATAAATATATATATATATATATATAGGATCACTTATCTATACTTTACTACCCTTATTTCTTCAACACATCTGTTTCTTCTTCTTCTTTTTCCCCTTTTGCCACTGTTGAAATAATTCTTTTCAAATACATCCAGACTCAAACATTTTTCCCCACTGCCCTTTTAACAGTTATTTTCTAAAAATACCTAATAATTAATTTTCTATTTGATTTGTCAACTTCCCTCGAATGTCCTCAAAAATGATATTGTTTCTCACCTTCGATTTCATCCAAGTGTCAATCTCTTTTCAGTGTGTTTTCTCACATTTTTTTTGAAATATTATTTTCTTTTGTTTTTTTGGCCCTGTTAAAACAATTTTTTTCAAATGTATCCTTACTAATTTTTTTTTTTTAAACTTTCTCCCTACAACCCCTTCAGCTATAGTTCCTTCAAACTAATTTTTTATCTGACAAATTGAATATGCACCAGCCTACAATTAGTACTAGTTTAAAGGCTCAACTCTGTTTTTAAGTGATAATTCTTTGTCGCTTATGCAAAGCAACTCTGTTAAGTGTCGTATTCAGAGCTTTGGAAATTATGAGTTGCTTCAGTGTGTCATCAACTTGGACACTTTATCTCAAGTACAGTTCGTTTGGTTCAAAGGTTCAAACCCACAATTCAAACATTACATCTAAAATTTTGTTAAAGAAATATTGTAGAAAAAAATTGAAATGGGGTGTCAAACGGAGTCTCTTAAAAGTCGAGATTTGAGGAAACTGTTTTTGTTGAAACTGCACAAGCTTGTAGAAGAAAGGATGGTTCACAATTTACTGTTGACCACGCAGCATAAGAATAGGAAAACAAAATTTTCAAGGAATGAAACTCGGAACATGCAACAAAAATTTCAAACATCATCGTATCCAATTCTTACACGGGGATGAATATATTGGCAAAAAACGGTTGCAACTGATGAACAAGAAAGCTCAAGATCAAAAATTTGCTCGGAAAAACAGCAGCCTTGTGTCCTACACTGCATGGAATGCTGCTTCCACTGTAGCATCCTTTCTTCTGCTTGATTCCAAGACCGTGATTTTCAAGAACAAAGGTTGAATTTGTCCATCCGCTGCTGAACAGAACGCACCAAAAGAAAGGCCCTTTATGGACTCCAACCATGCCTACTCCCACCTCAGAGTGCGACTTGTTGCTAAGAATAGATAAAGCATGCTTGTCTCGGGCAAGAACATCTGAAAAGGCTAGCAATGGCTCGAGATACTTTGATCGACAGCCAACAATGCGGCCGGTGATGGTGCCAAAAGTGGGAAGCTCTACGCCACAGTTTGGAGCAAAGATTTCGGTGAAGTCGTCTTCTGAAGGCTTGCAGTTAACAGTGTTGTCACTTGTGCAGTTGCTTTTACAGAATTCAACAAATTGCAAGGCCATACACCCTAACCCAGGGCTGTCATTTAGTTTAGAAAGCTTATGGGCTGTTCGGTTATTGTTGATCATGTTGACAAGATCGTTTGCAGGGTTTCCTGTGGAACAACCAGCAAACAATAACCTATTAGTAGAAGACATTTAAACGGGAAAATGCTTAATGCATAATTTTTAGTTTACCAATCCATACCCAAAGTTTAAGCTATTAGGAGGTGGACCAATAAAAGTTTTATATTTTAACACTCTTCCTAACGTGCAGGCAGACAACGGGTAAATGTGCGGAAAATATAAATTTGAAAGTCCAATACAAATAAGAAACCTGATACATATTGCCAGCACGCAATGATGATAAACGAATTAAAGAATGCAACTGTAGGGGTTAGAACTTAGGACCTCTCGCTCTGATATCGTGTTAGTTTACCAATCCATCCCAACAGCTTAAGCTTTTGGGAGGTCGACCAATAATAGTTTTATATTTCAACAATAATCACTTAATACCTAGGACTCTTTCTTGTTGAGTTCAACAAATCTAACACTACATATCCCTATCGCTCATTGCCTCTATTTTTGGAAAGAAAAAGGGAATAATGATACAAGTGTACTTTTGCACAATGAAATTTATCCTATCGCTCTTTGCCTCTATTTCTGGAAAGAAAAAGGGAAACACGATACAAGTGTATTTCCATTTGGGGATGTCAAAATATACAGAAGAAGAAAAACAAAAGTAATTGGACACAATATAATCCCTAATGCAACAATATCTATGAGATATTTGGAGGCTAGTTTGGTATTGCCCTTTGAGATCTCAAAAGTCTTTTACACATAATATGACGCAACTACTATTTCAGTAAAAGTGTAAAAGTACTTCCGTACAGACACCAATTCACTTTAATGGCAATTTGAAGGAAACTAGAAGATATAACTTTGATGACAAGCCCCCATCCCGTACCTATGTTAGAAAGGCTAAAGGGAGTAAGTGAAGCACGGGAGTTTTGGCTGCGAGAATTTTGAATATGTGTGCTGTGATGATTGTTTTGTAAAGCTGCGAGATGGATTAGTTAGGTAGCAGAGAGGCAGTTAGAGTTGTCAGAGAGGATTCATGGAACATTCTAGATTCTATTGGCCTTGGTAAAACCAAAATTAGGGAGAGCTGGGCACTCTCTCGTACTCTGCCTCGTTTAGCGTCTTCCTAGCTGCTTGTTTCTTCAAGTGTTCATGAATAAAAGCTAATCTTTTCATTCAATTTGGAAAGAGTGTCGTATCACTTGACGTCTGCTTCTGAGTAAAAGTTGAACTTCTTCTAAAGACACAAGAATCCCAAACTAGGCATTACTAAAGAATGCAAAAAGAAGAGTTAGTTTATGATGCTACCCAATGGAGTAACCATCCAAAGTAAGGAGTTTGAATGTCATTCCAAAAAATTGTTCTTAAGACGACATTTCTTCAATGATAGAAGTAAATTATACAACATAGAGTAGCTGGACTGAACAAATGAATTAAGTGAATATAGAAGGTTCATTCATACGATTTTCTGTAGTTGCCTTCAAAAAATATTTTATACTTAGCAAGTTCCACTTGGAATCATGATAAAACTTGTTCAATAGTCCAGACGGGGTTCTATAACAAGATTTAATTTATCTCTACTAGCACAAGAAGGAAAAAAAATGTCGTCAAGTCGGATCAGGTATATAGATTCTGACTTCGTTAGCTGTATCCGCAAAGTAGGTCGAGATTGAATGGCTTTAGGTCCTGTAGTTTCCTTGAAGCAAATAATTTTACAACTCCTAAGTTCCAGCTTGCAATTCAAAAAAGATTTTCTTGTCTTTATCAAAGAAAGGCAATTTAAACCGAGGTTCTAGAGTTCTCTCTAATCTATCGAAAGGGTCACCATGAACTAAGGGTGCGTTTGGTCGAACTGGTGGAAACGGAATGATAATGGATAGAAATGAATGGAAACGAATTTGAAGCCGAAATTGTTGCAACTATCTTAAATATACCGGAAGTTTATAGATCCTACACTTGAATCCATAATATACGTAATTCCTGATTCTAAAGGTCAAAATAGTAGCTTCTATTTGGTGCTCATCAGAACAGAAGGAAGTGGGATTCAAAATTTTCATTTGTACCCTTTAAAACCTCCATAGCTGGGGACAAAAATGCAAATGAGTTGAAATTAGTTGGGGATTAATTAAAACAAGATACAAACGACAGATGATTTTCTTCTATATTTAGCAACAATAGGATTATAAAAGTTCAGAGAAAGCAATAAAGTTTATTTTTCCTTAAATATTTAAATATTTTCAAAAAAAAAAAAAAAAGAAGGAAAAGAAAAAGAAAAAAACCATTTAGATAAGTCTATTCATAAGCAATACATTTACAGCTGCTAGAATCACAGTTTCAGAAACTACAGAATGATAAATGAAAAAAAAAAAAAAAAAGTGAAGATAAGAACCTCTAAAAAGGTTTTAGGTGAAAAAAGTTCAGACACAAAAATATAAAAATAAAAAAAGAGAAAGTAGTTAAGAGTACCATGGTGGTTAGAGGAAACAAGAGCCGCAAGGAATAGTTGACAAAACGAAAGCCAAACAACCTTCTGCAACATAGTCACCAACCAAATTCAAGGCCGAAATGTGACTTCTTCTTAGAAAAGGAAAAGGAAAAGGGAAAGACAACCCAAAGAGAGTTAGGTTTTTGGAAGAGAAGCAATGAGGGAGGTGATGAGAAATGGGAAAAGAAAATGAAAAAAATAAAAAGAAAAATAAAAAGAAAAAAAGAAAAAGAAAAGAAAGTTGAGGAAAGTGCAGGGAGGAAAAAGCAGTGCTTTAGTAGGGATGAAGTAGTGTTGCAGAGTTCGAGGACAAAAAAAGTCTGATGGTGGTGGTCCCTAGTAGCCGTTGTGTGTGTTGTCTTTTAGGATTCTTTTTCCTCAAAAAATGGAGCAAATTTCAACACCAAGAATTGGAACTTGAACGCCCTTTTTTTTTTTTGACAGCAAGTTCGCACAATTTTAACCCCATACTGTCAGGGATGGAAACTGGGCAGGGTGGGTCCTCAAATGCTTTCGCATTCCTCTCTCCGTGATCGAAACAGTCCTCACTCTCACTTTGGCAGAGACGGGATTAAATAATCTTCACTTGGGGGACATTCTCTTCACTGCATAATCCTCATCATGATATAAACCGAAGAAAAAAACATGCCACCGAGTTAAAAACAATCAATAGGTTAGGGTGCGTTTTAAATTAAATCTGAACTTTAACATGGGACAAGGATGTAAACTCCATAGGGGAAAGTCAAGTGTGGAGTTATTGTTGAGTTACATAGGTAATTATTAGATTATGTTTGGCTCAATGTTTTAAACTTACTTTTTAAACTTTTTTTTTTTTTTACCGTGTTTTCTCTTAGAAAAATTTACATTTTACCGTTTAAATTATATGATTGAATCAATAATTCAAATAGGTCCTAAATACATGTTAATAAATAAATAGAATGTGTGTGTACATATATATGTTGGTCTCAAACTTTTCCGTCTCAAAATCCTTCCACATTTGGGAAGACATATTTTTGTGAGATCCACCTTCAAATTCTTCTCTCCAGTTTTCCTTTCCATCCAAATTTCTATCGTACCAAATACTCTTAATTATCATTTTCCGTCCTATAATCTCTCCCATAATTTATTTTCTTCCACTTTTCACTCATACCAAACATAGCATTAGTTCATTTATCTCTATATTCAGGTAATTGTGATTATGGATAGTGTTTATTATGGATATAAATCAAATAACTCATGTAATTTCTGTCTGATCTCATCGACTGAAGTGTTAGTAATAAAGTGAGATTTAAGATTTATTTAAACTTTGTTTTTTTTTTTTTTACTTTCCATTATTTATAGATATTCGCGAATCTTCGAAAAAGATAAAGAAGCAAAATATAAAAGTTTTTTGTTATTTGTTAATTTTAATTTGCCATGAGCCATTGAATATTAATGTGGTAAACTGTTGGGATCTAAATGTGCCCTAAAGATAGAAAATCAATATTAGGGATTTTCTGTAAAAATGACATTTTGATATTAATAAGATGAGGTTATTCATGTTTAATAAGTTGTGTCCTATTTACTTTCATTTGTTGATTGTATG
>JAFMPE010195090.1:0-11520 GCA_024759925.1 Ficus religiosa | reverse complement strand
CTTCTTTAAAAAAAGGTCAATTACTCACAAATTTTCTTTTTCTTTTTTTTAATTCATAAATCTCATCAACACATGGAGTGGATCCATCTTAAAATCCTCGTGATTATAAGTATAGTTTAGTTATAATTTCACCTAACTATATCATAAGGTGAACTATTTGAATCATCCACCCAAAATAAAAAATAAAAAATTCTTGCATTGCATGCAAAAATATTTAAAAATCAAAATAAAATAACAAAAATCAACACTCCATACGACAACGGTATCTGATCTCCTTCTCCCCAGGACCGTCACCGGCTCTCATCAATCATGAATGGGCCAGTCGAGCATATGAGCGAGGTCCAAACAAACGACACCCATCTGCGTGACCCTCTCATCAAACTCCCTCGTCACCGCCGCCACCTTCTCAGACGACGGCGTTTCCACCGCCTCCTTGCAAGCTATGGCGGCGATGCCGACTTTCTGAAGGCTCGTGAAAAGCGCGAACAAGCCCTTCGTCAGAATCCCATCCACCGCCTTCCCAAGATCCACCGCCACCACATTCCCATAAACCTCCTCGCACGCCTCCAGCCGAGCTGAACGACGTGTCGTTTCGGAGACTGCGGGCCTCCAAGACGGCCCCCTTGACGTACTCAGACGTGGCCTCGACCGCCTCGTAGAGTACCGTCACCGGCTCGACCCTCGCCGCGGTGGTAAACGACGACGTTTTGTAGTAATGCATGACGGAGTTTGTGCAGAGTAGAGGGTGTCCTGTTTTGTTGCAGATTTGGTGGACTTGGGAGAAGAGTCTCTGCTGTCGGGGGAGATTGTTGGATTTGGGGGCTGTTTCGTTGCGAGGATAGTGTGAGGTGAGAGGAGGATAGAGGTGATTGATACGAGGACGAGGATGTCCATATTCATGATTATGTTCATGTTCATGTCCCTCGCCATTGTTGTGTAATCTTGAGTTTTTTTTTTTGTTATGTCTTGGGGTACTAATTATAATTACGCAGAAAAGGCAAGGGCGTCCTGGGGTTTTTATTTTTTCCATGGATGTGGGAGTTTGTTCATATTTTATTGTAATTTTAAGACAAATACAGTTACAGAATCTAAAAGATATCCAAAGATTTTTGTCGATTTATAATGTTCCACAATGCAATCTCTCCTCTATTCTTGGATTTCTGTTATGGATAACTGCTTGATATACTCGTCTCAAGATTGCTATTGGGTGAGATCCCACCTTTTATACTATGTGAATCTCGTGTCATTTTTCTTAAATAAGAGTTAAATGTTAAGAGAGTACTGGTCTTTTTTCTTTATTTTTATTTAATTTTCAACTTCTGGTAAGAACTGCTTTTGAGTCGCTGAAATAATTTTTTAAAGATTTATGAGTGTCCATATAAGAAATTCACAAGAAGTGATACTGTTAAAAAAAATAATTCAAATATTAAACACAACAATTCCTATTGAAGTTGCACATTAGAAATTCACAAAAAAGTTATAACATTTCAATATAGTTTTTAGAATTAACGATCTTTTACTAAATGAAAAAAAAAATGCCAAATGGTTTGAGTAAAAAGGTTGATGTAGAAAGACCAATATACCTGGCATTTATTTCTTCTTCTTCTTCTTCTTCTTCTTCTTCTTTTATTTTTTATTTTTAATTTTTAATTTTTATTTGGATTGAGCATAGTTAAATCATACATTTTATAATGGAATCAAGTGTAGAACTGCATGCAACACCTAGCATTTCTCTTTTGTCATCTGGTTCAAGTAATCTTCAAGATTTATATGTTTGGTATCAGAAATCTTTCCACAATTAGGATATAAACATACGTGTTCTGTTATGTTTTCTAACCGCTTGGTATTGTACGGTTATAATACATTTAAAAAAATTATATGGCAGCATCTTTCTTGGCAGTACTATTGACCTAATGCTTGCTTTGATTTTCGTTGGGGTTTTGGTCTTGTTCAAAGTTGAAATTTCCATGCATTTTAAACTAATAATCTGACCTCAACAAATATAAATACCAATTTGTATAAATTTATTTGTTTACATAAACATAATCCCTCGACGGCCAAAAGTTTATATATATACATATATATATATATATATATATAAACTCAATAAAGAAACTGTAATATACCCTTTTGTGAATAACAAAATGTTGCATCAAAACCTGCAAATTTTACAGCACATCAAGATATTTAATGATAGACCAAAAAAGAACACAAGACAAACTTCCTAAACAATCTTTCCCGTTCCATTAAACCATAGCTAAATAAGAAGTACTGCGGCAATGTCCATGCAAATGGTAGCCAGCATGCGCAATGTAGAAACCAAATCATCGTCTAATGGCAACTCATCTCCGGAACTCTCAGCAAAAGTGTCCTCACATGTCCCCAAATCAGTTATCGCACCGCTGAGCATGCTTTTCAACAACGCTCTGTCGCTGGTATCAATGGCGTCGAGGGCTTGCTTCAGGTCAGCTTGTGCCGAGCGGTAGATATCCAAGCAAACTTTGAGGCAATCTGATGTAGAGCTCGATGTGGAAGGGTCGTTGTCAAAGGCTTTCAGCAGCGCAAGGGCCTTATCCAGGAGGTGTAAGAAAGTGGTGATCTCTGTTTGGAGGGCTGACAAAGGGTTGATAGCTCCTTTTATGTAGGGTAGGATGGATTTGGCACATAGCACAGGGTGCTCGGTGGCGTGACATATCTTCTTGATTTCCATGTAGTCAACCGGATCGATTTCATCCAATGGCTTTTCAACCTTGAACTCCACCATGTTTGATGTGTCTGGGGCTGGGGAAGATGATGAACTGGGGGCTGGGGAAAAGTCTGGGGACAATGACGGTGATGGTGCTGAAGCTGGGACATCAGAAATGTACGAGGTTGGGGCATCGGGGATGTATGCTGGGGCCTCAGAGATGTATGAGACCGGGATCGGGGACGGAGCCGGGGCTTGGAGGCACAAGGCTAGAGGTGAGGTGAGTAGCACAGAAGAGAAGGAAATGATTAGGAGGATTCCGAAGTTGAACTCCATTTTGATCTCCTAGGAGGGGAATGCGGAGGAGAAACAGAAGTAATAGTATGGCATGTGTGGGATATTAGGGAGGAGATTTTCAGAAGGAAAGGGAATGCAAGAGAATAGGAATGCCATAAAAACTATACCTGAAATAGCACAATGAACAACTGCCGACTCTGTAGGATTATAATGATTTAGTTATGTTTTATGGGTTAATAATCTGGTCCTGTTGAGATTAGGTTGTAAAGGGAAATATATTTAGCCAATATAAATTTTCACAGGGATAGACTTGACAGGCAAAAAAACAGAAATATAAAAGAAAAAAAAAAAAAAAAAAACCACCCTTCAAAAGGCCAATTTCGTAAAACAAGCTTAAAACTTACAAGGACATATATATATAAATATATATATATATATATACAAAATTTCACCCACGAAATGGAGAACGATTTGCCTAGGGGAAAACCGGACAATGATTCTCCAAGGGGGAATATATATGAAAACATCATTCTTCCCCCACAAAATCACACAATTACAAAACCTACCCTTTTTTTTTCTCTCAAAAAATTGGGCTCCATTTTTTCCTGCTTTTTATCGGGGAAACTCCTACTCTGCTGTGTAAGGCAGTAAGGACACGTGAAATAGAAGGAAGAGTTAAAATGTATTCATCGTCCTTCGTGAAGATCTTCTGAGAAAATTGCGGTTCGAGAGATGTTGTCATTGTCAAAGGCACTGAGACCAGAAAAGGGACCGGAAGAGAACATTGAAGATGTCCCATCAGACTCGAAGGTAGTTGATGACTGCCTCAAGTTGGGCCGAACATTGGCAGAGGCCATGGTATCCTGGTATTCAGTTACCCGTTGCACCATTTTAAGTGATTGTACAACTTCTCCCATAGTGGGGCGTTGACTTGCCTTGGGAGCAACGCAAGCCGCAGCAATTGTGCAAACCCGGACAAAGTCTTCCTTTGGGTAGTTGCCTCCAAGCTTCGGATCAGCAAGCTCTTCCAGTCGATCCTTATCTCTAAGAATAGGCCTGGCCTGAAAGGCATTAACAAACTTGTCACCCTTTTTGTAAGTTTGAAGAAACAGAAAGAACACTGACGAAAGAGACAAAATTTGTAATATAACAAAGGAAAGAGGGAGTGACTATTGAACAACACTAACCCAACTGACAAGGTTCTCCTGGCCAGCTGGTTGAGACATATCCACGGGCTTCCTTCCGGTGAGTAACTCGAGAAGGACAACCCCATAACTGTAAACATCACTTTTAACTAATAGATGTCCAGTCATGGCATATTCAGGAGCTACATATCTGTAGATCAATAACATTCCATGTTAGTACCGGTTGAAATAGTAGGAATAACAAGTTAAAGGGTATGAGACCAACCCAAATGTGCCCATAACACGAGTAGATAGGTAATTAGTTCTGCCTTCAGGTGCCTGTTTCGCAAGGCCAAAATCAGCAACTTTAGCATGAAAATTGTTCTCAAGTAAAATGTTGGATGCCTTAAAATCTCTGTGTATAACGCAGGGTTGCGAATCTTCATGCAGGTATGCAAGCCCTCTAGCAGCATCAAGTGCGATCTTCATTCTGGTGTCCCAATCGAGAGGACAGTTTACTCCAAGGGGACCTGAGACAGAAGTAGGTCGCACCCAGAATATGCGTATGAGAAATAAGCTAATAAGCTCATATTAAATTTCAAAAAAACTCTCCACCAAAGAAAAATTTAACAGAAAAAAAAATATGTATCTGATTCATATGATCTTCAGTTGAACATGTGGTTTGACAAAAGAACCTACCATGGAGCCAGGCTTCCAAGCTCCCATTTGGAACAAGCTCGTAGCAAAGCAAGTTTTGTGAGGAATCACGATTGCTATAGTAACCCACAAGTTTCACAAGATTGCGGTGATGCAACCTGCTAAGCATCTCAACCTCAACCAGAAATTCCTTATCCCCTTGTTGCCCCCCGTTAGTAAGCCTCTTGATTGCAACAGCTGTACCATCGTTCAAGACACCCTTAAACACTCTTCCAAACCCTCCCTCTCCAAGAATGCTTGTGGGTTCAAAATTGTTTGTTGCTTCTTTAAGTTCTTCATATGCCAGAAACCGTGTGCTACTTGGATGGGGAAGAGATCCTATTACTGGAACAGCATCTACAGTCCTCTGTTTTTCTGGAAAATAAATAAAGACCGAAGCTCATAACAGGTCCACATGAAATCAAAATTGGATTTATGATACAAAGTCAATTGAATATCAAAGCCACTGGTTTATGTTTGTTTTTTAGGTCCATGCATCTTCTTTTCACCACAGAACTTGAACATTTTTTCAATGAGATACGCATAACTTTCTGTCTTTCTTTCTTTTTTCAGTTGAAGAAGATATGAATAACATCAAATTTATTTATGTCGCCAAAAATAAGAGGGTTGCAAAAAGAAAATGAAGATATTTGAACCTTAAAAGTTGAGGTTTGTTTGTCTATGTAATATATATTGGATTGGGAAAAAAAAATACCTGTTTCAATAGGAGGCGCTTTCGGTTTTTCTTGACGAAACATGCATAAACAAACTATGAGCAATGACACGATGGCAATGAATAGTACACCAGCACCAATACCAAGGATAAGAATCAAACTTGAATGCTTCCCCTTATTTGAAGTACTAAGAGATGTAGAAGCTGGAGGGTGATATGGTGGGGCTTTGGCAGGTGATGTGGCAGGTAGGGGAGCTGCGTAAAAAATACGGTAGGCCATGTTAGTATTCAGAAAATTAATGATTTTGGCCACAAACTGCAAGTGGAGCCGTGTCACTAGAAAGCCCAAATTTCTTGCTCAATAATTCTAACAGCTAGTTGAACAATTTGACAAGATTTACATGAAAGGAAAAATAATCATATCCGCATGGCCACAATAATAAAAGCTTTTAATGGCATGAGAAATATACCCGGAGAAGGAGGTGGAGCCGTAAACCAGGTAATGTTAAGAAGTTTGTAATCACCCACTAATGAAGAGTTTAGACGAACTCTATGCATGGCGAGTGAAGAGTTTATAGCAGATGCATCACTGGCAGAAAAACTGATCCCTGTATGCGGAATGATATCCATTGAAATATTTAACCTTGACAAGCTTAGAACATAAAAGTTGATCAACTCAATTTGAGAAAGTCGCAAATGAAGTTGAGTAGCCAACTCTTCTAAGAAAATATTCAAATTAGGATTTTGTGAGACATTTAAAAGGAGGAGGTCAATTCTTATAGGATAAACGCAGTGGCATTCCCGACTCCCAGGTCTCATCACCATATCCGATTCACAGCAATCTGGAGGAATGAAAAATAAAGATCCACAGTATATCGGAATCAAGGAGTTTGCAAAAAGAAAAAAAAAAAAAAAAGAATTAAACCGCAAAATTAACAAGTCCGTAAAGCAGGTAGTTGAGAGATATCACAAGGTAATAAATTTCTTACAACATAAATAGTAATAAGGCCAAATGAAAAATCATATCGCAATTCCCTTTATTCCCGACATTATTAAGTTAAAATAGATATTTATAGAAACAATTATAAGAGGTATTAATACCACAGATATATTGATCGAGATTCTACTTACTTGAGACGGAAGGGGCTAACGGCGGTTGAGCCAAACCAGAAGGCAACAAACCAACTGCAGACTGCGTCGGACCAATATTCTTGAAGCCAACAAGTGAAGGTGGTAAACCACTCCTCTTTATTAAAGGTTTGGGCAAATGCAAACTCAAAGGCGGGTATGTGGGTGATAGCTCAACTGGAGAACCACGTTGCAAGAACTGCTTTCTCCAAGACCCATGAGACTCTGGTAAATTGGCTGGAAGGGGCAGATTAGGCATAGCCGGTGCCACCTGAGGCGCACCAATTGAAGATTCTGAAGTTGTTACTGGCCGATTATTTGGTACTTTGGCGTCAGTACTTAACATGACATACCATAAAAGGATCAATTTGATCAATAGACATCGTGAACTTCTAAATTTTCCTGCATTTTTTTAATCCGAAATCAATCATTACAGTTTTTAGACAGTCATAAGTACATCACAATGCGATTTCCATGTTTAGTTTCGCATAATTTCAATGATTAGCTATACATATAGATCCATAAACAAATAAAATATCTACCATCTGACATCTTTTAGTGAAATTTACAAAAGAATAACAATCTCAAGCTTCAGAGACAACAAAAGGACTCGACATGGACGAAACAAAAACAAAGTTTTGTTTATTTCCATTCGTTTAATTTTTCTCCCCAATTTAAGGGGACCAAAGAAAAAGAAGCAAAACCAACAAGCTCTATCAAAATTCAAAATTAACCCTAGCTCAAGAGAGTCCAATCTCTAGTCAAACTTTCAATTAAGTGCTCTGCATTCTCATAGTTATTCATTTCTGTTTTTGTTAGCTCGAAAAATCAGAACTTTAACCCGATAATTAGGTTCTTTTTTTTTTTTTTTTTTTTTTAAATCAAAGCTTTAATTCATCTTTTAGTGCTCACAATTGAAATTTATCGTCAACTAGTTCAATCTTCCTTTTCTTCCCCCTCTTCATCTTAAAGATTGTTTATTTTTAACTTTATTATTCTCTACCGTTTCCCACATTTTCTCGGAAACCAAACGGAAGTTTGACCAACTTACAAAAACATCAAGACCGCTAGCAAACCAAAATAAAAACAGTTCCAGAAATCGAAATTAAAATGACCGGAATCGACAGAACCTGCGAGCGCAGACATCACCAACAACCGCGGACGCTTAGATCTGTGAGAAGGGACCAAACCGGCGGCGAGATCACAGTGCAATGAGCACAAGGATTGAAAATTCGAAGCAACACTACGAGCTGAAGCTGTTAGTGGCGGCGGAGGAAGGGGGATCCGACGGCGGCGGTATCGTCGCGAACGTCAGAACTCGGAGCAGTATAGACGGACTCAGAATCTCCATAACCGAGTCGAATCGGGAGATACTGAGTTGAGTGAGTTCGAAGAACTCCAAGTCGGCGATTAGAGAAGAGGTTCGTGACTGTTGGTGGAGATGTCAGATGTCGTTGGGTTTCTTTCTTTTTATCGGAGAAGCTAATTGGTCTTTTCTTTTCTTTTTCAACTAATTTCTGTTTTCAAAACGGAAATTTTCAGGTATATGTTATTATTTTTTTGTGACACTCGGATATATAAATAGATAAAAAAAAAATACAGTAATAATAATTCAAGCTATTCTCTAAGAGAGAGAGAGAGAGAGAGAAAGAATAGTCAAAATAGTATATGGAATACATGGCTTTAAAAGAGTAGCATATATAAAATTATTGTTAGTAAATAGAATAATTAAGATAAATGACAAGAAGAAAAACCCAAAAATACCCATAACCCCTCATTCTCTCTCTTCCTTCTCTTTCCCTCCTCCTAGATCTGTCAATTCCCATCCCTGCCTTGGACGGCGAGATTCACGACCGGCAGTGTCGTGACCACAATAGCCGATGAGATTCATGGCCGAAATCATTGCCACCTCTATGGCGACCATGATCAACAGTGAGATTCGCAGATCCCAACGGCAGAAATTATGAATCTTTTTATGAGGCAAGAATCAAGAAATCACAATAAAAATCATGATTCTTTGTTGCAAATTTTCTCATTGTCGCAAGTCAATTTCTCCATCAAATTCGAATTGCGGTCACGAGATGGGAATCACAATGAAATTCGATGAGATCTTGT
Source organism: Ficus religiosa (assembly GCA_024759925.1). Classification (NCBI taxonomy): domain Eukaryota; kingdom Viridiplantae; phylum Streptophyta; class Magnoliopsida; order Rosales; family Moraceae; genus Ficus; species Ficus religiosa. The sequence continues at coordinate 2,801 of JAFMPE010195090.1, read as the reverse complement.
CGGCGGCGATGCGAAATCTTCGGCGATTTCGCAATTTCATATTCTCCGTCTCCATGATCGTATCCTCCAACAGTCCATGGCCAATACCTGTGGCAGCTAGCATGTTTGGGGGTTAGGGTAGATTTAGGGCTGAATATGGGGATAAATTGGGGCTTTTCACAGTATTCAAAATTTTATAAAAGAAAATGTAAATACTAAAAATAACTATAACAATTTTTAATTATTAACATTGATTGTTAATAAATGTAATATTATTCTATTAACTAAAAAACATTAAATAAGAATATTTACTTGTAAAAAATAATCTTTACCTCACTTAATCATCAGTAAATTTCATATATACTTGATAAATCTGATATTTACTTATTAGATAGAAAATAATAAATAATGGTATTTACCTTGTTTATTTATTAATAAATATAACATTAATTTGATAAATAGGATATTTTCTCTTTAAATAAAATCAACAAATAGTAATATTTACACGTAAATATTGGTATTTACATGATTTATTCATTAGTAAATGAATTTTTGTTAGTACTATTATTTACTAATAAATCATAGATTTGTTAATGAATAAATATAATATTTGTCAAAAAATAACATATTTACATATTTATTAATTCTTAGTAAATAATCAAATTTATGAATAAATAATAATATTTACTCAATAATAAAGTGGAATGGCAAATAGTCAATTAATTCATTTATTTACTTGTAAATCTTATATCTATCATAATTGATATTTTTTGTCAAGTTCTTTTTTTACAAAGATAAAAACCAGCATTAAGTTATATAAATCTCTTTATTTACTTGAATTTAGCTAGTTAATATATATTGTAAATCTGGGTATTTACCAATAAATAGTGATATTTATTATTTACATGTTTTAGAATTAATAAATCTAATATTTGCTTAATAAATCTAACTCAGTAAATCCAAATATTTACAGGTTATAAAATAAGATGAATTTATAGAATAGATAAAATCAATAAATCCAAATATTAACAAGTAATAGTAAATCCATCTATTTACGAAGAAATACTGGTATTTACATGTAAATCCTTTACTTATCTTGTATTTTATACTTTTTATGTAAATCGTAAATCTAAATAGTTACTAAGTATTCTTAAAAAATAAATAAAAAAATAGATTTACTAAAGACATAGTAGTAAATCTATATATTTATTAAGAAATAATGGTATTTACATGTAAATCATTTACTTGTCTTGTTTTTTATACTTTTTATGTAAATAGTAAATCAAAATATTACCAAGTATTTAAAAAAAAAGATTTACTAAATAAATATTAATAATTGCAAATAAATTTGTTATTTTTCATTAAATTTCAGAAATTACAAAATATACCCCTAAATTATCCCAAATTAGGCCCTAATTCAATCAAACCCGAACCCTAAATTTCATAAATTACAAAATGTACCCCAAAATTATCCTAAATTATGCCCTAATTTAATCAAACCCTAACATCCCCAATAACCATCGCCACCGCTAATGTTGCCATCGCCATATCGCCAGAGAACGAGTCTCGAAGCTTTCTAGAGCATCCGATATCGCCCCATCATTGGAGATTCGAGCACGTTGTCTAAACATCGCGATTGAGCTCGTGAAATATTGTCTCACCAGCAAGATCATTCGCAAAGCTTTTAAGCCGTCGCTGCCGTAATATCATCACAGATCTGGGAAACATGCAAATTCTACAGATCGTGATCACACGAAACGTCTAATGTTGGCAGGAGATCGTGACTTTTATTTCTCCATTGCGAGTGAAGATTTGTTTGCGATCTCATCTTGTCGTTGATGCGAGATCTGAGGTCCACCACTAGTCGAACAAGAATGACAATTGCAGCGTCGATTTGTGCCACTGCCACTCGCATTACAAGCTCATCAGAGCGCCGTTGGAGATCGCTGGCATCTACAGTTCAGGCAGCCATGGTTTGGGGGCAAAAAAGAAATTCTACCATTATAAAGAGTCAAACTTACTATTTTTTAAATAAAAAATCGTACATACTATATATTAACAATGGATATAAGCAATATGCTATTTAGTATGATTTTCTTATATATAATAGTTCAAGCTACTAAAATATAATAATAATAAAGTAATACACCATCTACACAAGGGCTAGCTGCTTCTTCATTGCACAAATGGCTAAATAGAAACGTCAATATTTTAATATCAATAATTTTGACTCCTAATATCCTAATTATACCGTTTTTTCTGCTAGCAGCCTAATTTTTAAGTTGACGATAGATAGTTAAATTCTAATGGAGACAATGAACTTGAATTTTTAGGATTTTTTTTCAACTTAGAAAATGAGATTCGGATATTTCTCATATTTTAATGCAGTTAAATATGAAATTCTATTAGATCATGTTCTAACCGTTGATTTTTAGGAAATAGATTGCATAAACTTCAAAAATATTTTACCTCATGTAAACAATTTTTATATGTTAAATTTTAATTTATTACCCTCATCTAAATACCTTATTGTGTTGTATTGTTAGAGCAATTTTTTAAACGTAATATATCACTTATTGCTAAGAACTAAAATCAAAATTTATAATTAAAGATATATTTTTATCTTACTAATTATATTATTATTTTAATCATTAAATCAATTTTAAAAGCGCAAAATTTTTTGTAAATATAAATTAATCGTTAAAAAGTTTATCTAAATTTTAAAACAAGAATACATGTCGGTAAATTAAAAAATACAATAATTATTTTAAAGTTTTTCCAATTATTAAGAAAAGTTGTATTCCTTAAAAAAAAAAAAAAAA